>VWPU01004794.1:0-81959 GCA_013398955.1 Callaeas wilsoni | reverse complement strand
GGAGGGGCGGGGCTGCGCCGGGAGAGCCGGGCCCCGGGCGGTGCGGGGTCGCTGCGTTCGTGCACCTGCACATCCCAAACGAGGGACGTCCGCTCCCTGCTCCACGGAATCATAGGATGTCTAGTGGACATGGTGCTGTTCAGTCATAGGTTGGAATAGATGATCTTAGAGGTTTTTCCCAACCTAACTGACAATGTGATTTTGCGAAGCAATGCCCAGGTGTGCAGCTGAAGGGAAAGGAGAAGGAAAAAGAAAAAGAATAATATTAAGAAACGTTCTTTGAATAGGTGAGATTGGCTGATAGAAGCGAGATGACCAAATTTTTTTCCCTTTTTTGTCTTACTTCACTCTCAAAAACCGGGGGTGCCAAGAGGATGGACCAGGCTCTGCTCGGTGGTGCCAACCACCAGGAGATGAGGCAATGGGCAGGAACTGAGGTGCTGGAAGCTCCACCTGAACATGAGGAAGAACTTCTTTACTGTGTGTGGCTGGCACAGACCTTTCCCGTGAGAATTTTCCTTCTCTTCCTTCTGTGTTCTATAAACAAAGATAAAGTTTGGATGTTATTAAAACAGTTCCTCGGGTTTGGACAGTTCGGGCCTGGCCAATTAGGCCAAGGGGGAGGTTTTGAGCTGGCCAATCTGGGTGACCTTTCAAGAACCTATATAAGCTGGAAATAAATAATAAAGACACCTCTTTTCCTATGCTATGCGAAGAGCAAGTCTTCATTTCTCAACAGCGGCTCAACAGCGACAACTGTGCAGGTGACCGTGCGCTGGAACAGATTGCCCAGAGAAGCTGTGGAATAGCTTGAGTAGCTCCCTCACTGGAGATATTCCAGAACCATCTGGATGCAATCCTGTGCCGTGTGCTCTGGGATGACCCTGCTTGAGCAGTGGGGTTGGACCAGATGACCCACTGACCCTTCCATCCTGACCCATTCTGGGATTCTGTGAGGAGAAATGCAAAAAGTGATGCTTGGGTGTGGTGCTGTAGGAAAAGGTGAAGAAACAACTAATAATTTTAAGAAACACTCTTTGAATAGGTCAGTTTGGCTGCTAGAGGTAGGATGACAACATTTCTTCCCCCTTGTGTGCTTAATTTGTAGTCTCAAAAATTGTAACTCTGGCACACAATTCCTTTGAGGCCAGATTCCTCTCCCTGCATGTAGCACCTAGTCAGAGTCCTGCGCTGGGTGAATGTACTGGAGCATCCTTTGGGTTGTATTCAAGTATGTGGTTTTCTGAGGGCCATTGCTGAGAGCAAAGTATAGGGCAACAAAGTTAATATTCTATTTTTAAAATGTGGACTTTATCCATGCTTTAAATTGCTGTAAAATTATATTTCTTGCCTCTTATTTAAAAAGTGGAGGCATTAATTTATAGATCACCAAAGTGAAGTTAGAGAGCTTCCACGCCTAAAAGGTATGCTTCCCAAATAAAGTCAAAGGGAATAAAGGCTAGTCATTATTTAGGAAGTGTTTGTGTGGGAGTGGGGTCAGTTCAAAAAGACAAAAGCCAGCTTGGAATAAGGCAGAGGAAAACCTAAAATCAGCAAGACAAGTAGTAGGACAACCCTAAGTATAGGCTTGGTGCTTTGGGGAAATGCAAGCTTCAAAAGAAATATTGTTGATTATTGATGCTAAGTTGTGGTCGTGGAAACAATTCTTCAAAATTAGATCAAAGAGACACTTCACTCCACTATTAGTTTCTCATCAGCAAGTAGCTGTTAAGTCCAAGTTGTTGATCCACTTGGAAAGAAGAAACCCAAAGGATTAGGAGGTTCGATTGGCTGTTCCCAGTGGGTGAGGTTCAGACCTCAGAGGATTCGCAGCCTGGCAAGTGCAAAGGCAGGTCAGTACTGTGCAGTGTGGGAGGAGACCATATAAAATTCTGATTTAATCCTTTAAACATTTCTTGATGTGGAAATAAAGGGTTTTCCCCAACCTTTCATAACCGATTACAGGGGAGAAGAAAAGTATGACAAGTCCTAAAACCTGAGCTGCAGTAAACAAGACAGAAATTGCACAAGGCAGTTTCTTTGCTTTAATAGTTTAAAGAGCAGATTTTATATTTAAGTTAAGGTATGATGGATGCCAACCATAAATCTTTCTGTTTATCTAAGCAAACAGAACACGGCAAAGAAGCATGATTCCATATGGAAGTAGAGGGTTGGAATCAAAACACTGCCTGCATCAATGCAACCAGGACCATGGCTTCTTTAACACAATTGTTACCATTACATTAATCTGCCCATAGATTTTCTAAAGCTGTTCTGACTCTAGACAGCATAGCCCTGCTTTCGCATCCTTCAGATATAGGAATAATATTTGGGAAGGCTTAGAGACCAATTTGGCATTTGGAGAAAGGAAAGTATGGGAAGGTAAAGTGCCTGCTCATAGCTGAGGGCAGGGTGAGCTGTTTGAGATGCAGTTTGGCATTTTCTACAGCAAAACACTGAGAATGTGAATAAATGTTTCCTAACAAAGTTATAGATGGAAACAAAAGATTGTGTAATTATTTTTTTAAAAATCCGGAATATATTTTAATTGGTTTATGCTTGTCTTTGAAGAAGATATGAAGACATTTCCCAAGACTTTTCAGAACGGGCAGTTTGCAGAGCCACCAATTACAAATATCATTTATTAGGGCACCTCTTTTTTTTAACTTACGATCTTTGATAGCTCAGATTATCTCTAACACTGAACAATAACAAGAATTATTTCCTTTTTAGAAGCTTGCTTGTATTGCACATGATATTTAATTTTCTGTTCTCTGTTACAGGGCCCCCATGTGACCTGAGCCAGCTTCTGCAGAGCCACCTGCATGAATCTCCCCAGTGCCCCGGTTCTGAGGTTTCCCCCCTCACACTGTGAGCAGCAGGTTTGCTCAGCTCTGGTACTGCACCCTGCCGAAGCCAATCTCACTGTCTCTGCAGGAGGCAGCTTGGGCTGGCACAGAGTGCCACAGAACCTCCGTAGGTTTGGTGACACTTGGGAACAATAGGACAGAGGTAACAGCTGAAGAATTCCTATTTGTATTTCAGTCTTAGGAGTGGGGGGAAGTAATTCTGGAGACTCCAGGCTGAGGCTGCCTCTCACCCAGCATCCATCAGACTGCTCCTACCAAAGGAAGAAGTTTCTACCTCCCACCTGTGGTTCAATCTCCTCTTGGTGGTGGTAAATGACCTTGGTAAATGACCAACCATTTCACTTGAAGTCATCTTGACATGACTGATCTTGAAGAGATCAGTGTCTCTCTCTCCTCTTCCCCTCAGGAGGAAGTTCTAGACTGCAATGAGGTCTCCCCTCAGGCTCCTCTTCTCCAGGCTGAACAGACCAAGTGACCTCAGCTGCTCCTCACAGGGCTTCTCCTCTAGAACCTCCACCATCTCTGTACCCCTCCTTTGAACACTCTCTCTAGATCCTTACATTGTGGCACCCAAAACTGCCCCCAGCACTCGAGGTGAGGCCACCCCAGCCCAGAGCGGAGTGGGACGATCCCCTCCCTTGCCCGGCTGGCCATGCTGTGCCTGATGCCCCCCAGGACACGCTTGGCCCTCCAGGCTGCAAGGCACTGCTGACCCATATTCAGCTTGCCATCAACCAGGACCCCCAGGCCCCTTCCCGCGGCGCTGCTCTCCAGCCTCTCATTCCCCAGTCTGTCCATACATCCAGGATTGCCCTGTCCCGTACAGAATCCAGCACTTGCCCTGCTTAAACTTCATACGGTCGGTGATTGTGATGCAGGGGGTAGAAGATAAAAGGAATGATTAATTAAGAATCGTTTATTAAATGTATCTTGATTACTTAACATTTACTTTACTTACCAAAGCATGGAGGATGGATGTAAAGTATTGTAAAAGAGAAGCAACAGTGGCCTAGGTATTGTAAAAGAGAAGGAACAGTGACTTGGTTCCCGATCTTTTTGACCTCAAGACTGGCCTGGGGTCTGGACTAAGACCAAAGAAGCAGGGAGCGTGCGCAAAGAAACAGGGTGAAAAGGTCAATCCTGAGGAAGACTCATTTACTTCATCTTGAGACCCCTGCCCACGACCACCAGGAGTCACTGCGCAAGCGTAGGACATATGGAAATGACTTTTAGATTCATTATAATATGAAGCGGGGATAGGTCATGAATATGTATAGGCGTATTGGGAAACCTAATGTATATGTGAAGCTTTAGAGATAAATACGGAGATGAGTGCTGCTGACGGCGCGCATGTCTTTGGACGAGCGATCCCCCACGCGCCTCCGCGCTGAATAAAGCATACCTGCTTTACAATTTTTGAGTTGTGCAGTTTTTCTGCAAATCAACGGCCCAGCCCTCTGATTTGTCCAGGTCTCTGCAGGGCCTCTCTTCCCTCAAGACAGTCAGCAGCTCCTCCCAATTTAGTGTCCTTGGCAAACTTACTTAGTTTCCCTTCCAGTCCTGCATCCAAGTCATTTATGAGGATGTCGAAGAGCCCAGGGCTGAGGCTGGAGCCCTGTGGAACCCCAGTAGTGACAAGTCACCAGCCTGGTGTAACCCCGTCCCCTGTAACCCTTTGTGCCGACCCATGAGCCAGTTGCTCACCCTTCACATGATGTGTTTTTCCAGCTGTGTGCTGGACATTTTGTCCAGAAGGATCCTGGGAGAGACAGTATCGGAAGTTTTACTGAAATCCAAAAGGATTGCATAACTGGCTCATTAACATTTTTAATTAGATCTATTTATAGGACTAATAAAACTGAAAAGCTTTTAGATTCAGAAAACCTTCAAAAGTATTTGCAAAAGTATGAAGTCAAAGTGTCCTCTGTTTTTATGGCTTGCTGCTTGCAGCAGAAGCCTGGAGTAGTGTGTCGAGGGGCATTAAATCTGATGTTGCTGGCAGAGCATCAACATTCCAGTAACAAAAGAAGGTCTGGTGGGTCTGTTAAAGCTGGTATCAAAGATCCAGGCTGATATCCAAGTGCTGAGTCATTGAGTCAGAATAAATGCTGCTATCAAAGAATCTTAATTGTTTAAGAACTTTCAACTCTCCCCTGGGAACACACGAGGGAAAAGGCTGGTCACTTCACCTAACTTGAGCTGTCTCAAAGTTAAACATCCAATTTAAGGCCATTGACTGTGAAGACAGAGAGGAGGAGAGGGCAGCTCCAGGGCACAGTTCATTCCACCTGTGGATGCTGAAATGCTGTTAGCAGGGAAATTTTCTCTTCTTGCATTCATTCTGTGAGAACTTTTCCATTGATGTCTAAGCTATGTAAACAATAGATAGGGTTTTTGTAAATAGCATTCATATCTGATATCTTCTGACCTTGTGTACATTATATTAGGAAAAAACATTTCTAAGTGGGTGTCTGAGATTTTAACCAATCACCCTAGGAGAAGTGTAAGCACTGTTCAATTGCTTTATAGAACTAGAATATATAAATGGTATTGTAAATTTAATAAATAATTCATTCCTCGCTCTGACTCCTGCCTCGCTGTGTCTCTGAACCCCTGCTTAGAAACCCACACCACCCTCTTTGGAGACGTGTTTCAGTAGAGAAGGAACCGCCCGCCAGAGCTCTGTCCCGGGGCTGCTTTTCTCCCCGCGTGCCTCCACGGCCACCTCACAGACGCTGAAGTTAAGTGAGATGAATTCAGGCCTAACTGGTAGCTATAACCTAATGATGGAAATAATGTGGCAGCATTCCAGGAGGTATTAGCAATTCACATAGTTCCCAGATTCTTTTTTTAAACCATCTTTTATGATTTATGGAGGTCAATTATATAAAGCCCATCAGAACACAAGAAATGCTTAAAAATGCTGCATTAGAGAGACATTAATATTAGTGCTCCTGAGGTGGTAATGGCTGTAGCCTTCCCGGCCTGCTGCTCTGCCCTGCTGCTTAATGCATCCAGTTTTTCTATTTACAGATTTACAGATTCTATTTTTGGTGTTAACAAAGAATATGAGCATATGTATCAAAGACTGTTCTCACGTCATCTAATTATAGTCCTGCTGGCAAAGTAATTCTGGAAAGTGCCACTTAATTAAATATAAGCATTAACTTTTTGCTGATAGCTTATCAGAAACAATTAGACTTGAAATACGGGCAATACACCTAGTGGTTAAAACTTTCAGTAGAAGCATTAAAAGCACAAAATAACACATTTTTACTTGCATTCTCCAGTGTTTTCCTGCCGAGCACAACCTCAGTTTTCATTGATACAATGTGTCTTAGGAAATATAGAGGCTGCAAGTTTATCTGGACTCTTCTTTGTGAGCAAAAACCTGAGCCAAGTGGGTGCTTTGGAAAGTAGTTAAACCCCTTCTGCATAGTTGATGTTTTTGCCAGTTCCTCCAGAAATATCAGATGTATTTTGCTGATTATTTGGAGTCTGCACACAACAACCCAGGAACTATCGGGAGCAGTCAGACGATCTCACAGCTTATGCCAAGTGCTTATTCCTTGCAAGGACAGCTTGATCAGCATTTATGTTCATTAACTTGATAAGGGATATGCTTTTTTGTCCATGTGACAATGCCAAATAGTAGTTAATTCTATTTAATTTTTCATCAATAGCCAGATAGATCTACCAGATAATTATACCTAAAATATCTCTGCAGAACTCTGAGCTCTGCTGCTCTTTGCCTGAAAGTGAAGAGGGGAAAAACAGTAAGCAAAACTGTAATGAAAATAATTATTCTTAAGTAAAGATACAAGGGCTAGAAGGAAACAATTCCCTCAGAAGGTTTGTTTGACAACATACAGCAAAACTACATAGCAACTGAGGAAAAATGCTTTTCCCAGGTCTAACATTTGGGCAAGCAGCAGTAGCAGGAGGATCTGAAATAACACCATCTGGTGAATGCCTGTTTATTTCTTCAGCAATCAAGAACTATGTGTAACTATAAACAAAGAATAAAATAGAAATAATGCAAAACTACTTTTCAGTTAAATGTTACACAGAATGAACAAACAGCTGCTCTGGGAATGTAGAAAAGAATGATGTTAAATATAGTAGGAAATTTGAGCACACTGCTCCTATAAATACACGAACCAACTTTGCAAACAGAATGTATGATTCTGCAGAGCTGTGGACAGGGAAGCTTAGTCCTAGACTGGAGAGCAACTTTTCTGGCAATAAATGTAGCAACGACTTAACCATCACACAAGAAAAGCTCATCCCTTGACAGTGTGAAATCAAGCTGCAGGACATCTGTGCCTGCCTTATGTCCCATTTTTTGCCAGTCAGAATTCCCACGTTTCTCCTGTTTGACTGTCTGATGTGCTTCGTTGTATTGTGGGCTACTTGACCTTCAGAAGACAGTCAAAACACAGGAGTTTGCACAAGGAGTTGCACTTCTTGGGTGTTTGATGCAATTGGTGGCAGAAGCAAATATGCATTTAGGTGATTTATCATTAGTCCTATGGTTTTTACATCAATGTTTAGCATCCTATCTATAAAAAATTGTGAAAATAATTCAAAGTTCAGTTTTTACCAAGTCTGCTATTTTGCATTGATAATAGATTTGCAAAATCCTTGGAAAGTCAAGCCAGTACTGGAAGTTGAAAAAGCAAAGCTACAGAGTCTTAAATCCAACCCTACCTGGTGAGTGCCACTGATTCACAACCACAGGAATCTGACAAGGAAGAGATTTACTGTCACCTACTCAGTCCCCAGTCATGTCAAAGTCCACTAAAGGTATTTTGAAGATGCTGCTGGGTTCACTAACAAGGCAGAGAGAAAGATGATTAAGGTTTTGGAGGCTGTGTCATAGGAGGAAAGGCTGAGAGAGGCGGTATTGTTCAGCCTGGAGAAGCCTCAGACTCCTTAGTACTGCCCAGTGACAGGCCAAGAGGCAATGGCACAAACTGGAATACAAGAAATATGTTTAAACCTGATTAAAAATGTTCTGTTGTGAAGGTAATTAAACACTGAAAACAAGTTGCCCAGAGAAATTGTGGATTCTCCATCCAAGAAGACATTCAGAGCTCCACAGGTCTTGAGCTGGAGGTGACCCTGCTTTGAGCAGGGGTTTGGAGTAGGTGATCTCCAGACATTCCTCCTGACTTCAGCCATTCTGTGTTCTCTGTAATGGACTCAGCTTGTGTAACTTCATAACCACTTTTTGCCTTGTTTTGTCTCTCTACATACGTGAGAAATTTAATGCGCTTTCCAGACTCTAAGATACACACTGAAAAACAGGCAAGATACCTGGGCATTTGTGTTTTATTAATGTTACAAATTACGAAATGCCCTACAAAGAGCATTTTCTGTAGTTTTATGTTTACCACATTTTTAGTAGCAGGCAAGCTGAAGCATATATGCTGCTATTTTTAAGTATTCAAAAATAAATATGCACAATACTAACTTTATATATACTAAAGTAGAACTAAAAGTGTATTTAGCAATGAAAATAATAAATAAGCAAAGGGAAGCAGGTAAGTCTAATTATCAAAGGAGATAAAAACTACATCGCACCTTCAAAGGGGACTACGTGCTAAAATTCCAGAGGCAGCTGAAAGAGAAATTTTTCTGTGTGTTTGCTGACGGAGTAGCATTCTTCAGTATGAATTACAGCTTCTCAGACTTCTATCCATGGAGTTTTATTCTTTCCAAAGATTCTGAAGAAGTTTTTACAAAGCAGAGCAAGTGCATTGTTTAAAAGACTCCCTGAAACAAAGGTAAACCTCAGAGCTGCAGCTTCCATGGCAGAGTGGGACATCAGAGTTCAGAAGCTGCAGGTACAAACCATCCTGAAGCAGTAGAACCACAAACAGGAATGTTTGAGTTGGAAAAGACCTCAGTGATGATTGAGTCCAGCCATTAACCCAGCACTGCCAAGCCCACCACTGAACCATGTCCCTCAGTGTCACATCTCCAGGAATTTTAAATCCCTCCAGGGATGGTGATTCCATCACTGCCATGGGTGGCCAGTTCCAACAGTACTAACTTCAAGACCACCAAGCAGTTAATATTAGATTCCTTTAGAACCTCTTCAGTACTATCAATCTTTAACAAGAGACTGCCCAATTTACTGCAAAAAATGAAAGAGTGTTTCTGCAGAGTTTCAAGAAAACTCAAATTATTTTATTCACAAAAGCAGAAGTCAATAAAAATATAGATATCCTGATCAGTTTTACAGACCACATTCATTTCTTCTCTCCTTCACTGACAGGCAAAAGCATCATTAAAAAAAAAGTAACAAGCATTTACATCACGAACCATTATTAACACAGATTCATGTATATGAGCAAATATTACAGGTCCAACAAACATTCCTCTTTTGTTTTTTTCCTTCTTTTCTTTTTGTGCTGTACTATTTTTCAGTGGTGGTAAGAATATGTGTGGTCTCACTGGCATTTAACTGATAGTTTTTGGTAGAAACTGAAATGTATGAACTCACTGCACTCCAAGTGTTTTCTCTGAATTCCAAACCCCTTTATAGGATTAAATTAGGATGCTTGTGCTATATTACTTAAGTGCTGCAAAAAAAAAAAAAGTCAACGTTGCTACTAATAGCATCAGGAAGCTCTTTTTTTATTATTATGGAGCACTGCCCTAAAAAATACCTCAAGATATCCTCCTTATTCAAATCAAACTTCTGTCAGCTCAGTGTTTGTGCATGAAACTGGAGGAAAATCTTTCCTCTTTTGAAGATATACAAATGTTCCTGAGAAATCAATTTGTGACATTTATACAAGTCTAGCTTTCAGGACCATGACGGAAGACAACAGAGATCAAGGACAAGGCCAATTAACTCCTGGTTTGGTTTGCTGTGCTTTATTTTTTTTAATCCACCTGACAGGACTAAACCCCCATCTGGAAAAAAAATCATTGAAATAAAGAGACCAAGTGCTAATTTTATTTCTTTATTCCACTTTTAATGCCTTTGATCTTTGTAGAGATGAAAAATTTGTGAATTTCTTCCATCATACAGACCTTGACAAAAAATGTTTGTATAACAGGTTACAAAATTACAAACCGAAACTTACTTGAAAACAAAAACCAATCAGAAAATGCTTGCTTTTTCAAAAAGCAAGTACTGAACTGTAAGGATGAAACACCGTAGTACAGAAACTTACTTTAAGGAAGGGTTGTCTTGTACAGAAACCAACCCCAAACTCATAATTATTACTGCTGTAATTCTGATGATCACATCTACAATAATATTTCAGGTTGCTTGCATGCAGAGTGCTCCTGCCTCTGCCTACCTAAACTGTGGGAGCATCACATCTGGGGGACAGTTCTCTCTTCTTTTAAAATCCAGTTTCATATAGAAACAGTTCGTGCTACATAAGTGCTACAAGAGATCATTTCGACCCCCCTGCTCCTCAGGACATGACTATGTTACCTCTCACACCTTCATCTCCCATTCCTTAAAATATCCAGCAAGAGATCATTGAAAAGCAGGAACTGCTGCTCCATCCTGCCTCTTTGGAAACAGCTGGCAGAGCTGGCAGCACTGGTTGCCAAAGGACAGCCCCGCTCTCCTCTCACTGCAGTCTGGCTTCTGAAGGTGGTGAAGCTGCACAGCTCCAGCCTGTGCACAGGAATCTGGGCTGCGACTGCTCCGATGCCCTGCCTGTGCCAGCGCGTCACACTGCGGCTACAGGACGCGCAAACGTCACCGGCGAGTGCTGCACACCGAGGAAATGAAACACGGCAGCGTGCTCAGCAAACTCGGGGTCTCGCCTGAAGGCTCCTGCAGCTCCGTGCACGTCCCACTGCCCCCAGCCTGCCCTCCCTGTGGCACCCGCTGCTCCCCTGGCACCGACAGCAACGGTGGGCACTGGCTCCTTTTCAAAAGCACAAAGCGCACGTTAGTTACCAGTCACCAGCACTTGGCATGACTCCAACACAATCTTCGAAATACAAATATTTAATAGAAAAATTTAATTTAATTTTACAAAATACAGATACAACACTACCCAATGTAGCAAAATAATGGAATTGAAAAATAATTTCAAAATATTTAAAGCATTAGGTTCTAAAATAAATAATGCTATCTAAAAGAAGTGTTCAGGTTTTGCAGTTAGGAGGAGGCAGCTTCACTATTACTGATCTCTTTTTCAACTTCTTTACAAGTTTCATAATTTATGTAGAAAAATATACAAGAAAAGAATTTGGGATAAAGAATAGGTTGGGTATGTAACATTTAACATAAATAAAAAGCCTAAAGCAAAACCAAAAAGAAAACAAATAATTTTATTTCTGTACATCAAGACTACAAATAGCATTTTAACACTTCATTTTTTACCCAAATTAAGAAATTATACATTTTTATATGGTTACTAGTAAACATCTTAAAACCACTCAGTTTCCCCACATTTAAAAGGATATTGCTGGTTACTGCTTATTAAATAGGAAATCCAGCAGAGTTTCCAGTAACAGCAAAATATTTTTTTGCATAAGAGATGAATACAAATTTGATTGTAATTTTTGATGATTTAAAATATAAAAGTAAAGTTCAGAGGGATGGACTTAGGAATCTTACAGTCTGAACTATAATTCCTTTTTAAACTCACTGCAGTTTGCATACGAAACCCTATGATGTGCCTACTACTAGAGGATCAGCTCCTTCCATACAAGAGCAATTTTTTCCCCAGATATCAAATTGTATTAAGCAGCATATTCCCACTTACTTTTCTCAGCAGAAATACTGCAGGGAAATGGATATAAAAGCTGTTTAATCACAAAAAAAAAAGTTACTTTGATTAGTGTCTACAGCACAGATGTGGTATTGAAGATGGAAAGAAATGATAGGGAAAAGGAATGTGAACACCACAGGCTTCAAATACAAAAGATAAAGCCTGATAACTTTGGTTCAAATAACTTTAATAATCATTACATGTATATTTTTCCAAAGTGATGATTTCTGTATGTACTGTGTATGCAATAGGAGACTGATTCATTTAAAACCAACCAACCAATCAACAAACCTGTACAGGCACAAAAGACAGAAACAGAGCAGAGAAAACCTGGAAAGTCACATCCATTCAGAACAGTGTCCAAGTGATAACGATGCAGTAAAGGCTGAACTTAAAATAATGCAAATCCTATTTCTTCAAGTTGTTTCAGAAATCACAAATGGAATATTACACCCATTTTATCTCAGTGCCTACCATCTTGAGGGAAGGTAGTATGAAACAAAATCAGTTTTGCAACAACTATCATAGAATCATAGACTATGCTGAGTTGGAAGGGATCGATCAGGATCATCCAGTCCAGCTCCTGGTCCTGGACATCCCAAGAGTCACAACAAGTGGCTAAGAGCCTTGTTCAAACGCTTCTTGAACTCTGACAGACTTGGTGCTGTGACCACTGCCCTGTGGAGCCTGTTCAGTGCCCAACCACCCTCTGGATGAGAAACCATTTGGTGATACCCAGCCTAAACCTTCCCCAATCCAGTTCCATGCTGTTTCCTCAGCTCCTGTCACTGGTCACCACAGAGAAGAGATCAGTGCCTGCCTCTCTTCCCCTCATGAGGAGTTGTAACTGCACTGAGGTCTCTCCTCAGTCTCCTCTTCTCCAGGCTGAACAGACCAAGTGACCTCAACCACTCCTCACATGGCTTCCCCTCCAGGCCCTTCACCACCCTTGTGGCCTCCCTTGGATGCTCTCTAATGGCTCAATGTCTTCTTTATATTGTGGCACACAAAACTGCCCCCAGCACTCGAGGTGAGGCCACCCCATCCAAGAGCAGAGCGGGACAATCCCCTCCCTTGCCCAGCTGGCCATGCTGTGCCTGATGCCCCCAAGACACACTTGGCCCTCCTGGCTGCAGGGCACTGCTGGCTCGTGTTCAGCTTGCCATCAACCAGGACCCCAGGTCCCTTTCCACAGCTGCTCCCCAGCCTCTCATTCCCCAGTCTGTCCACACAGCCAGGGTTGCCCTGTCCCGGGTGCAGAATCCAGCACTTGCCCTGGTTGAACTTCGTACGGTTGGTGATTGCCCATCTCTCTACAACTTGTAAACAACTCTACAATGTCAGTTGTTAGGTTCTCAGTAATGAACATTTTCATCCTCTCAGTTCTGGGATAACTGCAAACATCTGCTTGCCTTCTACCTGGAAGATTAATTACAGGATATTAGCCCTGTCTCATCCCAATGCACCGCACAGTACACAACTTTATTGCCAGTTTGCAAAATTATTTATGTTTGAACAGCACAAAGCCAAAGCTTCATCTTTGGTTAATTTCACTGAGATATCACTGTTCTTTAAATGTGCTCTTTCTTCACATAAACACAGAAATCAGCCACGCTGCACACAGCATTCATTGTTTTGAGTCATAAAGCAGTGTCAACGCAATATTCAGTAATGGAAGCTAACTAAGAAATCGTGTTTAGAAATGAAACCTATTTGAGGGCATTTGGTAAGACACAAGAGCTGCAGAAATGTAGACAGAATTCCCTTAAAACTGCTTGGGTATGGGTGCTGCTTATAGAGTAGGCACTGGTTCGCTCTTCTGCAGATCATCCGAATCAGCATCAGTTGGACTCAGCTGAGCTCAAATCCAGCAGCACATTCAATGGCATAGAGGAGCTTGCTTCGCATCAGATTCTCGTCGTAGAACTCGGGCAGCTTCAGCAAGTTCATGCAGGTACTGGCAGTAGGCAGCCTGTCTAAATCAGATCCTCCGTTGTGAATGCAAAATGCAGGATATAACTCCTGGAAAACGCAACCAAAACAAAAAACAACCACGTATCAAAAAAAGGTATACAAGCCAAAACCTACCCTGTAGCAGCTGGCATACATTTCTGTGAAGTAAATCACTAGATGACCACCTGTCACAATGACACTCAAATGGCCTTTCTTTCATTCCTGGCAGCACCAAAACCACTCAAATTGCACAGTGTCTCCCTCTGCCTTGTCCCAGCAAAATCCACTAATTTGCAACACATGAAGCAATTTATGTGATTCTAAGGAAAACACAATGATTTGTTATTGTTCATACAGTCTATCATACAAATTTGCAATGCTACAAAAACATAGTATCAATGTGCATAGTGAGTCTGTAATGATATAAACTTGTCAAACCCTTATTATTCTTCTGAATAGAAGAGAAGATCTGAAGAACACACTTTGAAGACATTTTGTATGTAATATTTAGTTGTTTTAATAATATTCCATTTATCTTCTTCCAAGAAAGAGTATAGTGAAAAATGTATTTATTTGTTACCTCCAAAGCACTGCTTTTACTGGCAAGACACTATTCATTTTATCAAATGCTTGCCTGAGGTAAAAAAGCTCTGATTTTAGAAACTGAAAAAAATTCCAGCTCCAAAGGCAAAAGGTCAATGAGATTCTAAGCTAAATTATTGTTCAAATGGAGGCCTTAAAAGTATTTCACAGCTAAAACGTTGCATTTTTAGTGTTCCTTTCAAAATGCTAATTGAATTCCCCTACTCTAGCTTTAAAAATGGAAAAATGAAGTTCTAAATTGAAATGTCATGCCAAGGGCACCATTTGTTGCATAATTAAATACTGTACAGCAGGAAACTGCAATAGTTTGGAAGGGAAAAGTATCATCAATTTTTTATGTGACCTGATTGGAACTTAACAATTTTCAACCACACTTTAATGATTTTTTTTTTTTGTCCGTAACAATCACATTTATTAAACTTATTAAACTTTAATTAGCTTTAGTAAATGTTATTCTGAACCTGACTCTGGCAATGAAAGTTTAAAATTTTTCGGTGATGCAAAGCTAGACTATGTTATCTCTAAGTATGACCATCAAGATATTTCCTAATCTTAAATCAACATGCACTAACTTGAAGAACACATGCTGGTCCCACAATATAAAGCATACACAGAAAATTTCAGAGTGACAACCAGAAATTGTGTTTCTCTCAGAAAAAATACAGCACACACACTAAAAGTGCAAATGAATTCTGAGGATGGTTTGTTGTTCATGTCTCCCATCAGCATAAACACTTTCTCATGGTTACTTGGCTGGTAATACTCAGCACTCCTGTGGCTTCACACTCTGCACCTTCAAAGCTCCCAACAACACACTGCCATGGGCTACCAAGACATTCCTGCTGATGACAACACCAGTCACCCACTGCCTTTTCTGGCAGACACTTCCTGGCAAGGCCCTGGTTTGGAGGCAAATCCCTGTTAACAGGTCCTGCTGCAGGCACCCTGCGGTACTGCCCGGGACCCCGCTCAGAGCTGCCCAGCAGAGCGGCTCTAACGCCCTTTCAGCTGCTTTCCTCTGCCAACCCTGCTGCATCTGGCTGAGCATGCAAACCCCTTGTACAGTGAATTCATCTTTTAACTTACTGCTTTCATGCTGAAAATTTGGTGACTAATTTGCTTCCATTTTTTTCCTAGCTACATAAGTTACAGGCAGTTAGTGGCCCATCTCCCAAGTGAACGCACAAAATTCAGCTTTCCACATTTAGCTTCTTTCAAATTTGTCACTGTCAGCCTTAATATCTTCAGACTTTTGATTCACTTCCTCCATCTCTTCAAATGTCACACCAGCTACCTCGAAGCTGGGTACCTACACTTGCTTTTCCTCTTCTCCCCTTGTAATTAAAGAGGATGACAACAAATGGGAGCTTCTGCTTACTTGGTTTCCCCAATTGTTTCCCAATTCTCCCCTCCTCACGTGACTGATGTGCACTGTTCTATCTTGGTCTCATCCCAGAATTTTCCAATTGCTCTTCCTGCTGTCCAGTACAATCCTATTCATTACCAGAATACTGTACAGTGATAATCAAATGGACCTGGGGAGTTTAGGAGAAAAGCCTGCAGACTTTTAAATAAGGAATGATATAAATCAATTGATGAATGCTCGAGACAGGATTCATGTGATTCAACAGCCATGTCCATTGTCTCCAAATCCAAATCTATGGACACTCTTTACTGTTAAAAGGGATCTGGTTAGCATGTTTTGGGGAGTCGATGACTCATTTCATCCTGAAGTTGACACATGGAACAGTCAGACCAATTACCAACTGAAAGTGCCAGTTCCAATCCTTGACGTCTATAAAAGGAGTGTAGCTGAGCTATGGATTACAGATACTGAAGAGGGAGGATGTTGCCCATCGACATGGTAACACCACCACACAGCACTGAATGTTCCCACATTTTAGAGGAAATGATGTGATGGCTGGTTCTTAGCCAAAATTTTGCAGTCCACTGAAATTCATGGGTACAACAACCCCAGAATTTAGTTTCAAAATGTCTTCACCTTGTCTTGGCCTCTCTTTAGGTTCATCAGCAGTACAGCAAACTTTTCTTCATACTTAAGCTTCCCTGTAAATAGCAATCTGGAGCTAAATATTTTGCTGCTAAGGGTAATGAGCTGTAAGCTACAAGCAGATAAATGGGAATTATAAGAAAAGAAAATACATGTCCTGCTTCCAATGGTTAATTTAAGAGGATCAAATTTAATAGCTGCTTTTATAGCCTAAATTCTCTTTTGCCTGACTTAAAGACACTAGGCTTAACTCAACTTGTTGCTTGAAACTGGTAGCAATTCTGCTTCTGCAAAGTAACATGAAATGGCAGCAAGGACCTTCCATCACATGCAGCAAGTGCTCTAATCAATGGATTTGTAGGTTTATCAAATTTCACAGCTAAAATAGAAAGCAGCAGAACACTTCCTTCCATATTTTAAAACTGTACTTATTATACATGCAAATGCAAACATTGATGCTGTTTCTGTACTTATGGACAAGTATTTCCAAACTGTAGATTCCTAGACAAGAAAAACTTGAATCAACACCTGCAGCATTTCTAAAAGCTTGCCAGCAAGTCAGAGGACATACCTTAAACCCCAGAAGAGGTGGTCGAGAGCAGCTCGTTACAAATTTGAGTAGTTTGCGTTTCTCTTCATCAGTGAAGCTTTCTACAACTCTCCAAAATATTTTAATTACAGGATGGTCTGCTGTGTAGCCACCTACGATGAGATTTAAATGATTTAAAGCTAGAATAGTTTTATGTAAGAAATAAATTCTTCAGAAAACCTAGCATCAATCCTGAAAAGTTTGGGGAAAATATTATAACCAGCAGGCTTGTATTGCTAACTTCCAGTACCTACAGACCTCTGATCACTGCAATTGCAGTTTCATTGCCTACCTATAGTGGCTACTATACCCCTCAGCTTCTTAAATGCAGTTTTCTTCATTGAATCTTATTTTAAATTAATTTTATTTTGTTTAGCATTTAGCTAGTAACTTCGGATTATTGCCTTTCACTTCAAGAGTGTGCAAAATCTGCAAGGCCCAGGATATTATTGAATGGATCCACTTACCCTTAGGTAAGCCCAGATGTGAACTGATGATTTGGTAGCTACCTTTTGATTACATTCATGATAAATGCAGGCGAAAAATGAGGATTGCATTTCTCTCAAGGGAAAAATGTGATCTCTCTCTTCAGACTGTCTGAGAAATGGTAAGTATCTGAATGTGGTGGTAGAAACTACTACCTCAAAGTCATTTGCAGGCTTATTTTCAGATCAACCAGACACAATCATTGATCAACTTTAATTTAGAAAAGAAACACCCTTGAATTATCTGGCGATAAACTTTCATTTAAGCATCTGAATAAAATAAACTGCTTATCTCAATTTCCCAGCATTTATAAAACTGGATTGTAATTGTAGCTGATTTTCTGAAATTTGGACCCATCTACCAAATTTGGCCAAAGGTAAAAAGAATGACCCTGCAACTTCTTAAAAGGCAGGATAAAAAGCAAGTTTATTTATTCCCGAGTCAGTCATAGTAGATTTTTTTACTTAAGCAAAATATGCTTACCTGAATAGTTTGTGAAAGATTTAAGGTCATCCAAACTAATAGGAACCTGTGCACCAGAAGTCAGAACCTAACAGCAAAGGAAATCAGACCGTTACGTCACAGGCAGAAATCAGCAATTATTTCTGTTTAGAGCAATTGTTTAGTGCAGCTTTAAGCAGAAGTACCTGTATTTCCTGCTGATCAAACATTCGAAGCCACTCGAGGTTCACCACGTTGGCCAGTCCCTGACGGAAAGCCAGGCAGTGCTGCCGGATCTGTTTGTTCAGCCTGTAGTCGGCCACCAGATGGATGTACGCGATCCGGTTGGCGCTGGTGACGGGAATGTCCTTTCCACCCGGCTTCAGCTCAACCACCTACGAACACAGCGATTCTCATCACCCTGGTGTTGTGGTGAATGAACCAACCAGGGGGCCACAGAGCCCAGGGGGGAGGTTTGGTGGGCTGGTACCAGGGAGTGAGAACCCCTTTTTCTGTGAAGATGGCTTCTGCCTTTGAGTTCCTAGGATTCCTGCGGGGTGGTTCTGTCTACAGTTGACAGACATCCCTTGTGTCCCCTAAGGGAAGGTATCTNTCTCTCCTCTTCCTATAGGTCCCTGCTATACCACCCCGCCGCCCCCTTCCCTGTATCCCTTTAAAAAGCCCCTCAGTCTCTTGTCTTGTCCTCTTTGTATCCGGTCCCCTTCGAGGGAGCTTCTACAATAAACCCTTGGATCACCGGCCGAGAGCCACCTCTGCTCATTAATTTCTGGCCACGCCTGGGCTATCCACAACCCCCAGGCACGCTGGGCTCCGTGCCCTCCACGCACGGGCTGAGAGGCTGGCTAGCGAGGCACCGAGGTGCCATGGGGCGTTCTACCTTTGTGTGGGACACACCTGGACCATGCTGCGGCCCCCCCAGCCCTGCCGGCGTATTAATATACCCTGGTGAACTGCACTTCTGTGCTCTAACTGTGAGACGGGGCTGCAAAACATTCTAGGAAGTGATGGATCCGTTTGAAGTTGACTAGAACACACTCGGGAATATTCACCTCAAAGTAAGATAGACGATTACGAGGAGTTGCAACGGTAGGTGTTTTTTCTGGTTATGTGTTAGAGCACATTCTGTGCACCCAGACCTCCAGCTGCCAATGCAGCTCTTCACACAGCCTCGTGGTTTATCACCAGAAAGCAGATTAAGCACAGTCAAAGCTCTTTTATGGGAGTTGTCTGTAACACCAAATTCACCAATGCAAGTCAGACAAGAACTGAGGTGAAAATACCCTCCTTGGCAATCTCCCCCCAGCTTCACTGCTAAGTGCCCTGGAAGAGAGAGAGGAGCCTATAACACCACAGAGCTCACACAGAACACTCTCCTTGCAGCTGGATTAGGGAAGCTGTGCTTGACTGGCTGGGCTCTTCCCTAATAACTGTATGCTGCTGGTGAATTCCGCAGGGTCACATTATGGTAAAAGCCATGTCCACTGAGTTAAAATTCAAAGTCTGACACAAGCCTGATTTACAGAATGCTAAGCATTCACAATTCATACTGTGGAAAATGTACTGTTGTACATGCCCAGTTCATTCCACGAAAGTAAAAAAACCAACCAAACAAATCAAGCCAAAGTGCTGTTTTTCTACTGGGAAGCTCAACTTTTGTCCTCCAACTACACCAAGGTACCTCAGTACAGAATTTTTTAAAAACCCCAAATCTAAAGATACTGTAACTGCATTAAGATAGAAACCAGGATCAAAGATAGTTGTTATTGGAACACTATAGGCCTTCACACATTCTACTCTTTACTACATGAGGTTAATTTTGTTAAGCAGCAGTTGGAAGGTATTATTACAGTACTTAAGAGAAGAATTTTAAAAAACTGAAAAGCTGAGATACTGTCACCTTCTGAACTCTTCCAAAAACTGGGGTTTTTTTCTACACTCTGGAGTCAGCAATTTCTTCATTTAAACCAACTGTGCACTTCAGTATGTGGCAATGATGATATCTTTAGAGCATAGAGAACTAAATACATTAATAGTTTATTTTCTAACATGCTACCTAATAATATGAGCTGCTCTTGTACTAAGCAAAATGTGCAAAACAGTATGATTAGAAATTCACAGTGCTTTTGAGCATTTAGATTTTTTTTCTTGATTCATAGCTCTTTAAGGCAAAAGAGACCATTAAGATCTGTGAATTCTGACCTCCCAGATAACACAGGGCAGAGGATTCTGTCTAGAGATTCCTGTATTTAACTCGATAAATCCACAGATGAGTTAGAGCACATTTTTAGAGACATGCAATACTGTGATGGAGTATCTACCATTTTCTTTGATAAGCTACCACAACCTGAATTACAATAGGTGTTAAAAATATGTCTTACTTCCCAATTTAATCCTTCAGCTGCAAGCTTCTGGCTTTAGGTAGTGCCTACCGTAAAAAAACTCATCAATACTCCACCATGTCTGTATGCAGGCACTGATTATACTTAAGCTCTACTCCTGCAAGAATTAAGCAAAAGGAAGGTGTCAGTGTAGGTGACACCATTTCACACCCTGTGCACACTATCCTGCTCCCTTGGGAGCGAGGCCCCTTCGACAAGAACCAGGGACACAAGACCCAGGAGGGTCTCTCTGGGATCCACCCAGTGCAGAGCCTGGCATGGGACACAGCCAGGGACCGTTTCCAGAGGGTACAGGGCTGTGCCTGCAGCCACTGACTGGCCTGAGGGTGAGGGGATTTTTACTGCTAAGTCCACATCGAGTATTACTAGAAGTATGGGACATGTTCCATACCACAGAGGAAACAGCTGATGAGAAAGGGCCCCTGCACTGCTGAGCTCTCCGTGTTTCATCCCACTGTAGTAATTTTACTACTGTCACTGGAAAGTTAATCATCGGATTAATCCAATTATTGACAAGAAACATTCTAATTTTCACTTCAAATCCAATGGGTAAAGTTTGTTCATATCCATTGTCCTTATTTCAGTGTTGAAGAGCTTAATCAGCTCTTTCCTTCCTCCTCAAATACACCCATGATGTATTCCTTATGGGCAGCAACTTCATTAATCCTTCTAGAGACTCTTACATGGACCTAAAGCCAGTTTTTTTAATTTCCTCCCATAAAATAGCTTTTACAAAGCCTAACAAGATCAGAAAGCTTTCTCTAACTTCTTAAATTCTTGTCCTCTTTAGCTTTACAAGATCAAATTACAAATACTTTACTATCCTACAAACTTTCTCTACTTGTTTTGCAAAACTGCAGAATCCCTTGGGTTTTTGACACCATTTAATACAATCCCTCTCTCTGAGGTATGGACATACTGAATTAGGCCATATTAAAATGCATTAAAGCAAATGATATTTGTATCACCTAACTCATCAAGCAGCTCTTAAGAACACAGACACCAACAATACACTAATAGATATCATTCCATGTTCATACAACAGTTTCTGTGAGCTCAGTATTTACTCAAGAGGATGCCTGAGCTGACCTCCTTCCTAAAATAGCCAAAGGGAACTACTGGCATGGTGTTCTACAAAACTGCTGTATTTTAAGATTCTACTAGGTGAAGTAAAATGTTTGACCTTCCCTGCAGGCCAGTGAACAGAAATCAGGACACAGACTAATCTACATTTGCATTCTAATAGCATTGGCTCCACAGTGCTCTAGGGATGTCAGGAAAGCTGTATTCATTCTGCAATAAAAAACTATTCTCTTCCCATAAAGTTCTTCCTGCAAAACAAAGAAAAACAAGGTGTTGCACTCTGACTGCTGTTTTTAGAAAACAGGACAAAGCTGGTTTATTTTTTAAAAAAATCCTATTATTCCTTTTATTTTTATATTTTAAAGTAGAAAATCTTGATTTCTGATCCAGCAACATTTCTGTAGCCTCCCTTCCTCCCTAGAGCCCTGCATTGCCAGAAGTATGCATACAGCACTCAGTTAACTGCATTTCCTGTGGTTTTCCAGAGACCTAACTATCCATTTTCAGAGTTTGTCAGTGTAAGGTTAATTTTACCACTGTTGTGTCAAAATATCATCCAAGACCAAGACAAAAAGGATACACAGCACAAATAATACATTATGCCAAAAAGGCCAAGAAGGATGTAAAACAGAAGACAGAAAACAGTAACATGTGGGAAACATAAAACTAAAGGTACATGCATTCAGTGTTTTCATGGCATTAAAGGCACTATTGTGGAATTCCCACTTAAGTCTAAAAGTCAGGAATGATTGTCGAAGAGTTCCTTTCCAAAAAGGAAACATAGCACAACTTAATAGATCTTCAACGCTTTATCAGCTTCATTTTCACGTTTATCCATCCAGTTTTGGCCACTAGATGGGGCAAGACAGTAACCCAGGTTAGCCGGGACAGGCCACACAAGAAAAGAAAACTACAGCCCTGTGTCATCACCTCAGTTTCTATTCTGTAGATCTAAGTTTAAACAAACAAATAAAAAGCATTTTAACTTGGCTTGTAATCAAAATCACATGTACTAAAGGCAATCAAACCATAGATATAATTTAGGTAAGTATTCAGATCATTCAGACAAATTTGATTCCCTGCTCACAAAGTGCATCCTCAAAATGAAGGGGAAATACCAAAGGGGACAGAAAAGTCCAGTATGAAGACATAAGATACGTATCTCTTCACAGAATCACAGGATCTCCAGTGCAATTTCACAAAGCTCTTCTAGATATTCAAGAACTCCTACAAGATGAAAATATTTTATTTTTCTCTTGGGCTCTGATCACTTTTGTTCACTTCACCCCCTACAGTTTTTCCCCATTTTGAAAATAAGTCGATCAAGTTTCTTTTCCTTTCTTTCCCTGTCATCTGCCTTCCAGATGTTCAGGCAGGAGTTTCAGGTAGGAGATTTCACATGACTGCCTAAGAATGCATTTTCTCTAAGTGTTAGGAATCTGCCTGAGAAGGCTCAGCCTCAGTTCAATTACTTTGCTGCTGAAAAACCTCTAAAATCATTCATCTAAGCTACTCTATCCTAGTAAAGAGGCTGGCAAGACAGAAACTTTCAAAACTATTTTTAAGGCTTCAAAATTCCCCCTCCCCGAAGAAATGTAAAGGCAAAGAGCTCCCCTTTGGTGAGTCAGAGTATTTTCAGTGCCAGCAATGGCATTCACATCTGTTTAAAAAGCCCAAGAAGATGCCCCAAAACCAAGTTCTACACTATATGGGTTCCACAGAAACTGCTGCCATATATATTACAGCGCTTCTCTGTGGATTTGTGCTTTTACACTTTATTTATGGAATCTTCTCATCACACTCAACTTGTGATCCATGTACTCTCAAGTATCAGTGTTTGAGACTGATACTCTCAAACAGAGTTTCTGAGTACAGTATCCAACACTTCTGAAGGAAGAGGAATGTGTATTTGCATCTCCCTCTTCCCCTGGACAGCCACAAAACTCGCCTTCCTCACTGAAAGAAGGAGAGGGAGGAAGGTCTGAGAAGAGAAGGTATTTTCTTGGATTTGTTAACCTTATTCTTACAGATCTTTCATAACCATCTCATCTCCAAGACAAAAGGAAAATTAAATCAATACATACAGCTGCTTGAAGGTACCTGTAACTACAGGCTGACCTCCTTTGAGACTTTGCTACTGGCCATCACCTCCTGCAGGAGACCCAACAGCAGAAATGTAGGCTGGTAGCACTGCATTAGACAGATCTTTATCAAAAGCTATTTGGGGTTGGAAGATAAGGTTGATGGCATAGCTCCCCTAATTAGCAGGTCTAATGTGCAAATTATTAAGTACCTTTTTCAACTTCTGGTGAATGCACTTTGACAATAGTTTAATGGGGTCTAAAAGCACATTACAGGATTGGAATCAATACACTGATAATAGAATTTCTACCTTCTACTACTGACAGAGGCAATAGAGTCCCTTTTGAATGTGTCTTTCATTGCAGATAATGCTTTTGTGCCACAATTGGTGGATGGACACTGTCATGAGGACAGCTATTTACAATGATAGATTTATGATCCATTTATTGGGCACTAATTTATTAAACACTAAAGTGGTTGTTTAGCTGAAAACTACATATAATGTACATTCAACATAAGGAGTGCAAATTAAGCTCTTTTCCCAAAGTGAATTAGCCTCACCTTGGCACAATCAATTAGTATGCAATGGTTACAAGTCAAATAGCAGACAAAATGTTTTTATCCGTAAGAGGTTTATTAAGGTAATGAAATGAAGTATAAAAAGAGACTTGCTGCATCGAAAGGCAGAAGACAGTGACAAGAACCAAAGGGTTCTGTTGAACTACACTAACATGCAGTAAGCCTCACAAAAGATTGCTGATACTTCATGGGTAAAATGTTCTCTCTTCAAGTATAAAAACAGCAAACCAGCATCAGAATATTTATTTTAACTTACATTTCATCTCGTTACTCAGTAACTCACTAATACATTAAATCTTCCTTTTAAAGTTATGCCAAAGAAATACAAATCAGAAGTCTTGAAAATAGCAGCCACAGCCCTCATTTTACTTAGATACTAAACTGGATTTCTATCAGCTGTGACCAACAAAGCTATTACTTTAAGCAGAGTTAAACAAATGGTTTTAGAATTCAGACTTGCCCGAATTGTTAAAAATCCCAGGTCATACTGGAAGCTGCCATTTTGGGTGCTTTGCTCCCTAGAACCCAACCTCTGGGTGCTACAGACCTCAGTCCAGAAACAGCCACTAAGAGCACACGGTACCCCAGAGCGGGCACTCAGGAATGTGCTTTTGGGTACATCTGGATCACGTCCTTCTCGCAAGCTTTTGAGTGTTTTTTAAGGACAGTGCAGGTCAGATGGTTTCATATAGGGAGCGCAATCCAGGGAGGAAAATGACATATGGCACATGTTTAATGTTAAACATTACTTGTATCAGGCAACTGTAGCCTCTCCTCTTTAGTATGCTTTAGGAATCCCAAATCTGAGGGTACTACTTCAAAACTTAATGCAATCCAGATTTTAGGATCTTCCAAAATGACAGGAAATGGATGATAGAAGAATAAGATAAAATCCAAGCTTGACACTGTTCAAGCAGAAGTCTTGGCCAGCAAACTTGCTATGACTTAAGCAGCAGCAGAGAATTCAAAGCTACCAATTTCCAGGACAGGTTACTGCATCTCAGTGGTGCTGCTGCACTGAGATGTGCACAGTCCCTGAGCAGCAAACCCCAGCGAACTGCTCACCCCCGCCCAGAGCCTCTGCTTCTTCCTCACCAGAGGAGGCTGAATTCAGATGATGCTGCTCGTCATTATGTGGTCAAGCCTACTTTTTTCATCCAATTATATGCCACAATCAAGTGTAAGTTTTAAATCCTCAATTTTAAATCCTCAAAAATGAAAGAGGAAGAATGACAAAAGACTTTACCTAGGAGGTTACCTGCATTAGCACACTAAGGCAGGCTTTTAGAGCTCTAGTGACGTTTGTTTTCTACTGAGAGTGATCTTTAGTACACAAATAAAAGCTATAATCAAATTATATGGTGCAACTGCGTTAAAAACTCAGACTTAAGGACCTACGTAACGGCTTTTCAGAAGCACTGGACACCATTTATCCCCTCTGACTAATCTGGTGTCTTAACTCTTAAAAAAAAAGGCTGAAGGGCAAAAAAAAAATTAAGGTTGGTCAAACTTCAGGCTCTCTTACTTTGAAAATTACAGATAAAGGAGACAATGCCTATCTCACAATAATCTTTACTACTATTATTATTTAAAACCTCTGTGACTGCTAACTGCAATCCTAAAACCAGGCAGTACTTCTATACCTTACACATCATCCAGATTTTGCAATTATTACAAGTGCAACTGAAGAAACAACGTATTTTTGTTCAAGAAACATTCGCAGGCAAAAGAACTTTCTATGTATGACTGTTAGAAAATAATCACTGCCGTTTACTACTTAAAAGACCAGACTTTTAAGTAACCATCAAAAGTTATTTTTAAGGTACATGGTTAGTTATTCTCTGCTCCAAGTACTGAGTCAGAATCCCAACTAATGGCTCACAGCACCTTTAACAGTTGTTTCCTATCACATTTAAATTAAAAATTAGTTAGTAGGGATAGTAATGATTCATCAGTCATAGATAAAAGAAAAAAAATTTCAAAGCCATTCTCACCTGCGCTTCCCCAAGGTCATTATTTACCACAGTGAAGTTCAGTCCAAGTTCTTCCACATCCCCTTCATAGCTCTTGAGAAAAAGTAAATTTTTGTACATTTCTGGATCTAGTGAAGCTAAATGATGAATGTCAACATCAGCACTTGTCCCTAATAATTTCGAGAGGAAAAAACTAGCAAATGGCAGCTCCACCAGCATATTTTCATAAAGAGCCTGAAAAATAAAGCAATTAAAAGCATATTAGATTTTGTTGTTGTATATGCGAGAATTCAGAATGTTATTGTCTATTTCTCAACAGTTGAGTAATTCTGTCTTAATCTGGTGTCTGAGTAGGTTCTTCTGGCATGGAAATAGATAAATTTAAGAATATTCATCCAAAATTTGAAATGTGACTGTTCTTGTGAAGCACCAAGGTCCCAAATCTCACAAATTAATTACGTTGTGATTTAAAATGCAAGGTCACTGCTTATCTGTCATTACTCTTCTTATCCAAATTGCACAGATTTTCAGGAAAAGCAAGGTTTGCTAAAGGACAATGCAACTGCATCAAGAGTGTCTTACAAAAATGTTAACATCTCTGCTTCCATTAGCACCATCACAAGCAATATTATTCCGTTCATATCAATCACTACATGTAGAACTGTCAACCTCCTCATCCCCCTAAAAATAACTCTGTAAACCTAGTACATTTTTAACTAATAAAAACTATCTCTTGCACGTTATACAGATTCATTGCTGCACGTTTTTGGTGAATTCTACTGCTTTAATGCCACAGTCAAAACATCCTCGTTTCCAAGCCAAGAGTTTACCAGTTCTGACTGTATCACAGGTCCAATCCTTTCTATGCCTGACACTGCTACAGATGTCAAAAAATTACTGAACCAAACATGTACCTGACCCTAACTTGCAGCACTCACAAAAGATGTATTCTGACTGCAAACTCAAAGTATCCTCAAGAATTTTCAAACTCCAGCAACACCATTCTAGGTTGATCTACTGCATGAGCACACTTCCACATAACACAAAGTATCTCTGCATTATTTTTTATTAAGTCAGTAACAGCTTCTTGATTGGAAGAAAAAAGTACTTATGGCAGCTCTCAGAAGAATGAGAGGTGTACCTTCCAGAGCTCTTCTGACTAAAGGACCACTGCTTTAAAATACCCATTCCTGGCACACGCTGCCTTTCTCACTGTCCAGTCTGTTTGCCACGTCAGCATCTCTCTACCAATGACAACCAAATCTTTACAGATCATCAATATCACTGCCAGGCTGATGAGAAAGGGCATCACCAACACAACGTCATTGTCAGATCATTGTTTGTTCCCTTTTAACTCTCCAAGAGCAGCGTTCCGGCGTTACTTAATTCCTCCATAATCTGCTGCAAATTTAGAAAAGGAATCTCACCGGGCGAAAAAAAACCCCAAAACCGAAAAAAGAAGAATAGATGTAGCTCTAATCACTCGATGATATTCCAACAAAGACGTTTAGAAAAATACACACAATTCCTTAAACTTTTGAAAGAACATTTTTCTATGAGGTGAGTTAGACCTTGCAAAAAAACCTGAGAATAACGAGTTCAAAGCCAAAGGGTGCATTATATTTAGAGCCATATGATTTATTCAAGGTGTAGAAGTCAAAATCCTCATTTGTATAGTTGACTTTAAAAGCAAACTAGAGGGATAAATCATTAATTTGCAGTGTGTAAGGTCAGTGTTTGCTGTTCCTGCATTAGTAACAATAAAGCTATTGTAATTCCTTAAATATATCAAAGCTACCCGAATTTAAAATGGAATTCCATCTATGACTCATAAAATGTAAATGCAGAGGTGTAATTTTTTACACACGGCAGGTTTAAGCCTTTAGAGCATTTAATATACAAGGACTAATAAATGATAGCACTAAAAACTATGATCACATCAGCTAAATGGATTATAAATTAAATTTCCATAATGTATGCAACTGAAATACAAATGTAGACATAAATCAAGGTATTTTCTAAACACAGGTTAATTACACAAATTCAAAACCTGTCTATTTTTTATGCAAAATAATCCACTTAGCATTTTTCAAACTGGTCTTAAGTCTTTACCACTTGCAACACTTGATCCTAGAAGCCTATCAATAATTCCTTGTCAGGAAAAAACAGCAATAGGTATATTGAAGAAACGTGTATGTTATTTTTCAAGTGTCTGTCTTTTATGAGTGTTTATTGCTAGAAATTGTGCCAAAATGATTTGAAATAAAAAGGATTAATTATGGTAGAAGCTTTTTAATATAAGTGAGTGCAGCTGCAATGCAATTAATGCAAATTGTGATGCTATCAGGAAAATAAATGTGAACAACATCACTGGCTATTTCTGTTTGCTGCCAAGTAACTTCAGTAATTTACTACATTAAGAATCAATAAAAAAATAATGCATTTCAAATGCATCACTATTAATCTTCAGGTAGTTCCAAAGTGAACATTTATAACTTCATCTAAAAACTATATAAAGCATTTTTAAATAAACTAAATTGTGCAACTTGAGAGTAACTTTAATTACTCCCTCTCTTAGCTAAGTGATTGCAATATTCAAAATAAAGTATTTTTGGAAAGAAGACAAACAGTAGTGTTTTAATTAGTTTGAAAGTCAAGCTATCCTAATAAAGTTTTATTAAAAAATGCACTAAAACTCTGGTGAATAAAGTCATGATGAACTTTGGTTTTGTTTCAATGAGGTGAATTCCACCATTACGGCCCCAGCACTGTGCAGAGATGCTGAGAAATGCTGTGTACAATATGAGTAAATAAACTGAAACTTTATTTTCTGGATTCCATCTAACTTCTCTGTTTCTCAGTCAGCATAAACTGATCAAACTACCTGTTGTTGCTAAAAAATGTGATTCCACACATTCCTGCCAGGGCAAAGAAACCAATCAGCTGCTGATTCCCTGGGGTTTCTTTGCAAGTAGAGCAGTTGTACAGCAGAGGCTACAGGGTCATTACAACCTGAATAAGATTCAACATTTGCAGATTATTTGTGCTGTGTCTTTCTGGGCTGTTGGATTTGGGGTTTGCAGGGTGGGTGGGTGTTGGTGGCCACAGCACGGACACTGAAGTTTCTTTCAAATCAGAGTAAGATCCAGCTCACAGCCATGGCTGAAATGGGGTGGGAATAGCAGGACTATTTGTTTCATCAGGAGTACAACCTTCGAGCTGCCAGCTGCCCATGGAAGCCCACCCTGATGAGCATTTTTCTTACTAAAGCTAATCTAACTGCCAAGAGGGAGACTTCCCTCCTCCCTTCTTTTTCATTACTGAACTGCCCTGGGGAGCTCTAAGTTACCCTATTTTAAGCTTAGTTTTTTGCCCATTTGATCTCTCTGAACTGGCTTTCTACAGCATCAACATAAAGGAAGGCAGGAGCCCAGCATCAGCGACAGGCAAGGGAACAGTGACCACCTCTACCAGAGGAAATCAGCTGTCAGATTATTTAGCTGCAGCATGAAGCTGCATCATTAGAGTATACTTAGGTAAGTACATTAATGCAATGGAAGGTCATGCTCTCCCCACAGAACTTGTCCTCCTTCTTCCTCTCACAGCCAATGAGCAACAACACTGATGGAAGAAACCGGCTTGCTCTTGCACAGAGATGCCTACTTCTGTTTGGCTAAATCAGAGCTTCCTGTTCATGCACTGCTTCAGGAGAACAAAGCCAGCAAGCTTAACCAATAGATATTGTAAAACTAATCCCTTCTCAAACTCCAAGTACTCTCCCACTTTTTGGCAAGTTTCCTTTAACTCTGCCATAATCACCAACGGGACCGATGCCCTTCTACCGTGAATTCTGACAGTTCCCATTCCCAGCTTTCCTATCTGAGCCCCTGACTTCATTGTCTCTACCCTGCAGCCCATAAACTGCAGCAGGCCTACATAAGGCAAAAAATCCAGATGGGAAGTCATAAAGGGAGCAACTGGTGGTCACACACGGCATCAGACTTCTGGTTTCCAACGTTCAGCTGTGGGGGACAACACAACCAACCTCAACAGAGCCCATATGCCTCTGCCTCCTTGAAAGGCTGGATATTAACTTCGGTTGGACAGAAGTGCAATTCGCAGGTACAAGCCTGGGGCAAGAAGCTGGGCTGAAGCAGAGACAGGGATGTTCACATCAAGGGCAATCCCAACAGCACTGTAATGCTCACAGGGTGACACATTGCCAAGCAGCTAACAGGTTATGTCTGCTGAAAAGGCCAACCTGGATTTCCCAGCACTATTTCAAACTCATGCAGGTTAGGGATGCTCCTTAGTTAAAGACGACATCTTTAGATATCCAATAAAATAAAAGCTGCTGAAATGACTGAACACAAAAAAAATTATTTTGGTAACAAGTTCTTTTTAGTACTCCCCGTGTTCTCCCAATTGCATCAACCCTTTTCTATTTTCTGAAGAGATAGTTAAAATAAGGGTTTTTTTCTGGTTAAAAGGCCAAGAGCAATTATTCCACTATGGAAAAAGTAGTATTCAGTAAAAGGAACTTCACACACCTCTCTCACCCTTTGTGTGAATGCCTGCAGAACACACCAGAATATTAAAAACCACCAAAATAACAGAAAGCCTTCTGTGGCTGGTAAGTGTTCACTTCACATGCAGTCTGAATTCTGTTGTTAGTCTTTCACATAATCTCCGCTACCTGTGACTACAGTATAGCTGCATTGTAATTAACTGCAACAGGGACTGGCCTTCACTCAGTTCAGTGACACAGATCCCAATGTGGGCATTTGAAGTGATGAGAAATATGATGTTGAGACACAAATACACTGAAGGCATTCACTAAACATCTGTGATGTGGAGGAACAAGAAACAGCTCTTTAAGGCAAGCACCCTTCCGAATACAGGCGTGCAGTTAGTATCTGTAACATATTATGGAAGAAGGATCTGGGCTGGAAGGACAGCTGTACACAGTGACAAAGGGAGAAGGATGACACTTCTCTGCACTGGAGGATTTTTCTTCTTTCAACAAAATAAGAATAATGCCTGACAGGGACTACAGATGGTAACTATCATGATACCATTTAAGTACTGCGTAGTCACACAAGGTATTGTTCAGGTATGACCCCAAGATTAGGAAACTGCTCTTCAGAAAGATTTCACACCATGTTTTAAATTTGGACAAAATGTAAGCTATTAAGAGTCGTTTCAGCCAAATTAGCTATAAACAGTAGAGGTTACACGAGCACTTCAATGGGCTGAGTAAGGTTCAAATTGTGTAAATAAATTCACAGATGAACTAATTAAACTTCTCTCCCTGTAAGGCAGCTTTAGTGCCTTTACTACACTTTCAGGCCTACAACTAATTCTCTCATTTATTATTTCAACTAAAATCTCTCTTTAGAAAAATAATCAGTCATTGCTTCTACTTTCCATTAATCCTTCACAAGCCAGAACTCTACTTTAAAGCATAAACAATGCTAAGGTCATATCCCTAGAAAGATGCACGGCTTTTGGGATGAGGCAGTAAATGACTGGGTTTAAATTCAGTTATTTCCATAATCAGCCTCCAAGACGATAACCCTTTCTATTTCAGTAATTTTAAACAATTACTATTAAATAATACTTAGCACTTACAGAGTGCAATAGATCTTCAAAGCTGTACAGAACCATTAACAAAAATGATCGAAAAATAGCAAAACCATTAGAACTTCCTTCTACCTTATTATTTATATCCTAGAAATATCACACTCACAAAGCCTTTGGGGCAGCAGTCCTTTCAGCCCTAATGAAAAAGATTAAACTAAAAATTTAAGTTAAATTAAAATTAACATGTACTCGTATTTTTGAAGCATTTTTAGAGCTAACATTTAGTAATCTCTAGATAAAATAATTTCTTAAAGATATGCTTAATAATGTGCTTTAAAGTGAGCAAACCCCAAATGATACTAATGCCAATATGGTAAAATAAAATTAATTCTCTCAGGTGTGTGTCTCACTGCAATGTGTCCTTTTACCTGGGAGCTCCAAGTCACTGTTTCCAAGCCTCTGAGCAGCAGCAAACATCTAGATGCACTTGTATCACCATAGTAATGGAAAATCTGGTGCCTTATCTTCCCTGTATTACTGTGAAAATTCATAGCTCACCTTTGTTCTTTGAAAAGACCAGGAGTCCAAAATTCCACAGCTGTACTTAGGCTTCTGCGAGCTTTAACAGCCCTTGCAGCAGTGTGAATATCATCAGATTTTAAAATTATTTTTATTATTTTTTTAGAAAAAGCCTTTTGCAAATTGGTTTTACTTCCGATTTCCTGCTCAGTGGCAATTTGAAGGTCAGTAAATACAAGCTGATAGACGTTTCAGAGATTTGGGGTGGCAAGGCTCAGGCGTGAAGGACCTGCCTGTCACAGGTGCTGCAGTCAGTGCCAATCTCTGAAATGGATGGCAGGGGTGTGACAGCACAGACCAAACTCCTAACTCACGGACACAGGACCAGGAAAATAGAGGGACCCATTCCCAAAGACTTCATTGGATCATATCAAGTGTAATGACCTCTAGTTAATTTTTAATTTAAAACTGGAAAGTCATGCTACTATTTCTATTCTAGAAATTTAGGATGTATTTAACTACAATAATGTTTATTACCAAAACAGAGTGCTTCAGAAACACCAGCACTTGCAGAAAACTGCCATTTCATCAGCTTGATACTTTCTCATTTAACAGGAACAGTTATCTCTGTAACTTATGCCACAAATATGATATAAATCGCTATCAATGTCATTTGCAGGGTTTTGAGGGATGAGAGAGGAAAGCACAATAGATACCTGTGGATGCACTGGATAACTGATAGTTATCATTCATTACTGAAGTTCCAGTAAAGGCTCAACAGATTTTTCTTGTCTCAAATTTAAACATAATTTAGGAAAACTTCTCCTCCTTATTTAAGTTTAATCTTCTGACATATTGAAACACTTACTGCTATATAACTAACCTCTGGATATGCTTCTAAGATAAATCTGCATTTTAATAGCAGTGAAACTAGTAATTTTTAAAGTTCAAACAGAATTAAGAATTTCAGTAAATATTCCAAACCTAATTGATTGAAATGGATGTAGGTGTTCCCAACTGTGAAAAAAGATCAGGATACCATTACCACACACTCTAACTGTTTATTTATTCCCTGTCTAGGAACCTGATTTAGAGGCAATAAAATGCAATCAGTACACAAACCAGAAGCAGGAATCATCTGCTAATGGAACTTTTAACTGAGGAGTGACCACTGACATGAGGTAATTCTTTCCATGCAGAACTCCTTGCAGAGACCTCTATGCACTTTATCACGGTAAACAATCACTAACATATGCATTAAAGAAAATTTAAATACATTATGACCCAATAAATATCACAATCCATCAATAAACACTTTTCCTTCCTAAAGATTTAGAGTTAAAATACCACATTTCAGTAGTCTTTTAGAGCTAGACACATATTTACAAGGTTACTACTAACATGGCTATTTGTAATCAAAAGATAATTGGTTTTGTTAAATGCACCAGTACACAAAGGAATTGTCAAGCTGAATAACTGTGTCAGAAAAGAGATTCAGATTAGTTTACATCTGCATTCATAAATCATGAAATAACTTCCATAAAGCATCAATTCTGCTTTCTTAGGATTGTGTTTCCGCACTGGAAGTGTATCATTAAAGGACCACGCCACTTTCCATGGTAAATTCCTGTTTTGATTCCGTATCAGATGATTCAGGATTTTCTGAGACTAATGACCATCAGCTAACTTGCTTTTAAGCAAAATGCTGAATCTACAAAATCATGTGCAAGGTAACTGAAATTAATAAAACAAAGAGTTTATACCAATTACCTCCTCTTTGCATCAGTTTCACCAATCCCATAGCTACCTTTCCAGGTACTAGTAGTATCAATTGCGGCTGCAGCACAAATCAATTAAGAGTGTACTGACTTAATCCAAGACAAAGTGGGTCTAATTAAGTGGACAGTAAGAAAAAGGAAAGGGCAGCCTAAAAATCAGAAGGACAAAAACCCCACCCTTTAACAGTCAGAGTGGCAGGGCAATGCTTGACACACCATCCTACCAAATAATCAAGCATATGAAACTCGGTTCTCATTGTACAGTCTTCTTGCTTTGTATTCTCTCAAGCTTTTGGTGCACAAAGGCACTCAAGTGTGTTATCAGAAACATTTCCTTGAATATTTTAACTCCGTATGTGCAGCTTTTTATAATTTAAGAGTTTAGGATCTGATGCAGCTCTTGCTGTGGAAAGACTTCTCTGATTCAACACTTCTTAGACAAGGCCCAAGGATGATTTAGAACTACTTCAGTTTTTCTGCAGAATGGATTCTACAGACACTGCTCATGTTAGAACTGTACCTTCCAGACAGGCACCATACCTCACACAACGGACAATCTCTCACAGCTCTATTCAAAGTTACAAACAGTAACCTACAGAAAAATAATCTAATCAATAATTAGGTCCCACATTTACTTGTAGTATAATAAAATCTGTATTTGATCTACTATTACCCTTCTAAAGCTTCATTTTACCCAAGGACTTATTTTCTAACTCTTTTTTTCAATTACATACATTTAACAACATTTAGATATGTACAAAGAACAGTCTGCTAGATCTTAAACCAGTGAACGACAAAAACTCATAGGAAAATAAAAATCTTTGACTTCCATCAATTAATATCCACCAGTCCACGCAAATTACTGACCTCCCATATACCATTAAATATTAATGAACAAAGAACTAAACCTAGATAGTATCCACCATTAAAATAATGCTAAAATTTAAAATGAACACGTAAGTTTTTCTCAATCCTTGCTGCTTCTTCTATGAAACATCTTTATTTGGTTCCACAAAGGAAGGACTCAGTTTGAAACAACTCAAAAGACATTTTGTTCTCCAAATTGCTTTCCCAATCATTTAAGACAGAAGCTGGGTCTTGGAAAACAAATCTAAATCTTTTCAGAAAACCTTAGTGTTTTCCAAAGACTGCAGGTTCTATTGCTTAGAAAAGGGGACTTAATATTGTATTTAAAAAATAGATGTTCTTCAGCAACATGAATGTGTGACTCACAACTGCTATTTAATATTCTGGAATAAGAGAAGTGGAGATGTTAGAATTCAGTAAACTCAAAGACACTGAGTGTATTATACAAAAATCTCTAGTGTCAGAGTCACTTCGTTTAACATGCAAAGACAGCCACTGCAAAACAAAATAAATGCAAGAACTAGCAGGTTTATGTCAAAAGGGAAGAAGAGGAAACCATAAAAATTATCATACTAATCTATCTATGGATTTCCTGCCATATTCTTAAACTAATGCTGATACTTCATGAAATTTAAGTAAATTACCCTAAGAATTAGCAGCCTGATGTCAAAGAATTCCAAATGCAAATAATGTCCTTTTCCACAACATCTGTCACAGTAACATCATTGAATAAATGCAAATGTAAACTGGAAATGGAGAAATATGGTGTATACTAGACCGAGTTTAGGTCACAGAACACGGTGAAGTTCAGATTTTAATCCTCCGTCACTGTTCCTGCTGGAATGGTTAACCAGTGTTTCCCTCTTCTCATGTTTGCAGCAGACCACTCAAGAATCAGCACAGAGAAAATTCTCATTTAATATTCTCAGGTGTTGCTTCCAAATTTCCTTGCTTTGTTGCTTCTTGGCAGCCTGTCCAAAAAAGCACCTTTTGTGTTCTCCTGAGCCAATTCCACTACACTGCCAAACCTGCAGCACCAGAGTCTGCATGTGGGGAGATTTTTCCTGCAGCCAGAACAACAACTACTGCATATGGAAAGGAAGTGGAACCAAACCAGGGGCCTGCCCACAGCCCAGAAACACCAACTGAGAGAGCAAAACCATCACAGGGTTTGGACCATCCATCCTTCCAGGACACCACATGAGACCAGAAGACTTTACTTTCCAAAGAGGACAACAGAGAGAATGTGGGGTTAGAACTCCTCTGCCTGAACGTTCCTGACAGCCCAGGACACCCTTGGCTCTCAAGCAAAGCCTGAGACTCAGAGTTTCCAACCCCTCTGGCAGTGGGAGACTCTTACCAAAGGTGTGCACAGCAAGCTGAGCTTTAACTTTTAAGGAAGAGAAAGGAAAATGCTTAAAAGGCACCAGTGCTAAGGTAATATTTACATTTCAGAGTAAAGTCACTGACAGTTGAGAAATGTAAACTTTGGAAGTGTTTGAGTAGCTGCTGTTTAAGCAAACTCATTTCTGCTTTTTTTTTTAAGGATGATTTCAGACAACATATGCAATTACATGATCACACAATATTATTTTTGCAAGACCTTTTGCTCACCCAGTGACTATAAAAGTTGCATGAACAAGCTGTGCAGTCTGTACATAGACTTTAATTTCTTCACTAACTAGAAAAACACACCCAAAAGTCAGTGGTTTATCCAGGATTAAAATTATTTACATTTTCAGATCCACCATTTTTCAAGATAAGTTTTAAATTTTCAGATGTTTCTGCTTCTGAACTGACCAATTAACAAAGATGCCAAGCTGTTAGAAACTTCCTGATGAGACGAAAAACTGAATTAGGTGTAACTTTATGGTGCTGAAAGTTAAATGCATTTGGATATTAGTATGAAGTGGTTACCAAGAGACAGAGAATTTCTATAAATTATTATATTTTAATGTATTTGTTTTCTGATAACACTGAAGCTTCTTACGTGAGAGTTTTTGGTGGCAGCACTCTTTACATACTGGTTTCCACAAGTAAGAAATTGTTGTGGATGCCTGATTGCTTCCTTTGCATTATATCTGTTTTGTTTGCAAAGGGGCTTTTAATAATCCACTATTGCTCTCAAATAGCCCTGTGCAAAGCAGAAAATGGACACATTTTTGAAAACGGATGAGTGGGTATTCAATAACCTAACCAAGATCACAATGCTGGCAGGTTTTGAATAGTATGGTCGTGCCTTATCTTTCTGTTTAATTCATCAATCTCTAAATACACTACTAAAAAGGTGTCTGTGCACCTGGGCAAGGGTAATTATTAAGTAGCACTGTCAATTCTCACCTTATCTAAACATTCTGCAAATACAAAAACAATTTATGCTTTCAAAATGTTAAATAATAGATTCTCTGATTTTAAAAAGACAAAAGTAAAACTATACTTGTAGCACAGTGTGAGATAAAACACATTTTGCAACTTCTGTCTCTATGCTAATATTTGAAATTCAATTACAGAAGGCAACGTGTTGTTTTGACAGAGGAAACTGAAGACTCAAAACTACAATCTTTTTTTCAAAATAATGTTTCAAATTTCCCCTGACAGTTGAGCCCTGTCTCCTTCCTAGATACATACAAAACACTTTTGTGGTGAAGTACCTTCCTTAACAATACCACAAGTATTTGCTTTTCCACTCCAAAAATCTATACCTGCAGAAAGAAAACGAAGCTTGGATATGTAGTATCAGACATAATTACAAACTACTGTATTAGTACTGAATCTATCTCCCAATAGGAGTGGAAACATCACTCAAAGATTATTTATTGAAATGGTTGATTAGCAATTTCCATTCTTTAAGAAGTTTGGCTATGGCAGTACCTAGGATGCACTGCAGGGAATTTGCTTAAAAAGAGGCAGTTTTATCTAAATCAGTTGACTGGCAACTCCCAAGCACTGTTTCAACAATTCAGGTTTGCCAAAAACATCCCTTGAAACCTTTCCAGCTACACTACAAAGACATCCAACTGCACGTCAAATCTCACTGCAAGGCAGCAGGATTTTAGCCTCCAAAATACCTCAGGCAGTTAAATGGGACTTTCACATCTTAAATACCTTCAGTAACAGACAGCTAAGTAGCAGTTAATACTTTTTTTTTTCTGAAATGGAATTTGTATTCCAAACATGTTTTCACAATTTTCAGCTTTGTAAAAATTATTTCAAGTGCTTAGAATGAAATAGCCTCAGTATTAAACCTCGCCATAAAAGAAAATTGAACATAATTAATGTTTGCAATGGTTTCTTTTTTCTTACCCCTTCATTTTTCATCTAGCTCAACAAGCATCTATTAGCTTTTAAATTTGGTGATATGAATGTTCATCAAGCACAAAAACTCAAGAAATATGCAAAATGTACAAAACCTCAAACAGAATATGTGAAAATTAATTTGCACGTGGCTCTTAAGTATGGTAAACGCTGATGGCAAATTCTAAACGCTAGCAAGAATTGTATACCTCAACTAGAACAATTAGAAACTGTTTAAAACATTCATTTCATATACTCCAAATGATGGAAACGTAACTGCAGTCATATTCCAAAAAGCTCCAGGTTGAAAATCACGATAAGCAGAGTAGATCTGATGGCTTCAATAAACTTAACCTTAAGCACAAGGATATACACAGAAGCAAACACATGCAAACTTTGCTCAACTGGCAGTCAGGATATTGCAAATTTCCTGTACTTCCCAAGTATATAATGCATTAAAATAAACCAGAAATTCAGCTGATCTGTAGTAGTAATGTTCAGACCCAACATCTGAAAGTTACTGTCTCTCAAGTCTGGGAAAATCTTTTGTTTTTCCCATTCACCCCTCCTAATTAGAAAAAACCTGCTGAATTAATTCCAGTACTGCTATAGCTTTGCATTGCACAACACTGTTTTTACCTTTCCAAGCATTCTTCCAAGGAAGTAGTAATGTCGGGCGTATGAGTCTCCAACGAGCATCTGTGCAGCGGGGTTAGGGTAAAGCAGTCCCTCATTGGTGGTCTTAAAAAACCCCTGGTTAGGGTTAAATCCTGATTTGAGGAGTTCATTCAGAAATTCTCTGAAAATTCCACCACCATCAATACCAGCTTCATCAAGACCGTGTGCATTAAGCAAGTGAACACGAATGCGCTTTTTTAGGTCAGGTTCTGCAGAGGAAGAAGAGAGACAAACTCAAATGCAACTGTCTGCTTCAGTAAAACACATGTAACTACACACACAAACTATATATGCTAGAATAAAAACTGACCTAGTAAATAGTAGCAAAACTCTTCTTACTGGTTTGAATTTTGGAATATTCAGTTTGTGAAACACTCACTTCATAGAAAAGGTCTTGTTTTAAGAGTCGTCAAAAAAACGAGTGGAAAAGACCATAGGTAGGGGAAGAAAAAAATCCTACAAAATATTTAAAAGAGACCCAAGAATAACTTGAAAATTGTATTTATATAAAATATAGTGAGTGCGAGAGTCACACAGATTCACACGAACATGTGATTTAATTCAATGTAGTGAAATTTATAGTACTACATCCCATCATTAAAACCAGCCCTGTGCTATTATCAGACACATTGTACCTAGCAAATCCTGTTCAGTCCATGCATTTGTCGGCAAAGATTACCAAAGCAGGTAATATCTAATGAACTACATGGAAAAATATAGGAATTACAATTATGTGGATGAGCAAGTGGGAAGAAAAGTACCATACAAGTAGGTTGTAAAGAGATTATTTAGACTGCAATAATCAGAAAGAATATGGGTGATAATTACTTCTAAAAAACAAGGAAATTTAACTTTTAAGAACTTTCACATCTCAGAGCTGATACACCTACAGCATATGAATCAAATAAGCAAATATATAATTACATGGTAAGAACAATAAAGTGTTATAACAAGCTGATAACTGTAAACCTACCATTCTCAGGAGAAAGTTTATCATAAGCATCTTCATAAATATAATTTCTTCTGATAGTGACATTAATTCCATCCAAAAATGGCCCATCTCCTTGAACCTCTTGTTTATCAGCATATATCAGTCTTTGAAAAATCTGTTAAAATGAGTGAAAAGAGCAATCATGTCATTGTGCAGATCTAAATATTCAAGGAGAGATGGTTATTCACTACTGTTACTGACCCTTGAGCTGCCTCTGGCACTCACTTGCAAGTGATTTGTCTTCCCTCTCATTGAGCTGCAGAAACTTAATACAGAGCCATGACCCAGGGAAGGGGAAGAGGGGGACAGAAATGCAAAGAACTTTTCTGTGCTAAGATATCATCCTCAGTTCTTTCTACATAAAGAGGCACATCCACAGACATTGTGCCAGTGATTCCAGTTTCCTCTCCCTAACTTTCAGAGTTCTGAAATGAAAAGTAACCAAAACCAAAGGAAAAAAGTCCCATGAGTATTTTACACACACAGAGATTATGCTCAATACTGGTAAATAATTTTTTGTTGCTGTCTGCAGTGGTCAGGAACATTCTCAGTAATAAGAAATGAGGAACCAGTTCCCCTTCCACAAGAAGTGAGCAAATAATTCAGATAAAATAAAATCATGGCTATTATTGCCATATTAAAAAAAGAGCATCATACCAATCCAAAAAAAATTGCCAAGTGAAGCACAAATTGAACTTCACATTGTCCCTTTTCAAGTCTTCACCACAGGGACTTGTTCACCTGAAGAGTAACTGTAGCTAACTGTGCTTCTATGCCAAGATGTAGAATGGGAGGGGGTTGCCTATGTATAATAATATTCCCTCTATCCAGGGAATGTATTTTTACTATACTCTCTCTTGGCATCATCCCCATATTCTGTGAATAGTCTGGTACATTTTCCAATGGATATAATCTCCCAGTAATATGTCAGACCATTTTTTAACAAAGAAGATTAAATAAGAGTCTGCAGGGATTTTTTAAAAAAAACAAATTTACCATGAAAGAGGAAATCCGACCACTCCAGAAAAAGCTAGAGTAAGGTCTCAAATCTACTGTTTTTATGGACAACTGTTGCTAGTGGAGAAGATGCTTTCCAACCAGGAAGATTACAGTATAGACAAAAGCAGGAATCTTTCCTAAGGTACACAGCAGGAAAACAAGAGAAAATAGTCCTAAGCTGCAGAAAGAGAAACAAGGGATGGACATAAAGAAAAAAGTTCATAATAGGAGTGATTAGGTATTGGAAAAGGTTACGTGAGAGTTTGTGAAATCTCCATTTTTGGAGATAGACAAAACTCATCTGGACAAGTCCTTATGCATGCTGACCCAAGTCTGAAGTTTTTCTTGTATGAGGAAGGATGTGGACTAGAGTACCTCCAGAGGTCCTTTCTGGCCTAAATTTTTCTAGTTTTATAACATCAAGACATGTAGTCACAGGCACCTTTTTTTTATGTACAGAGCATGAGAATATGCTCACCACCACTCTCCTTCCTGAAGCAGGACTAGTTACTGTTTATTAATTATTGTTACCCAACTCTAGAGGGAAAGAATCACCTGGTATTACATGTCATGGCAGAACTCTTTTTGGTAGAGTCTGACTCCCTGCATAACCCAATGTTCATGGCTGTGTTAGTCCTGAAAATGAGAACCCTACACAACTGCACAACTGAAGCACGTGCAATGCTTCAGACTAACACACAGAAAAACAAGCAATGCTGACTGAAGCACACACCATGGGAAGTAGCATCACCACAGGCAAGCTGACCAAAGCATGGCCTGAGGAGGTGAGAACCAAGGCACTTGCTACAAATTGGATTCATTACCTCCCACAGACTGAGAGGTGCACCCAAATGTGCCTTCAGGCTACAGGGGAAAACACCCCCTGGGGCCAGAAAGCTGCAGAGCCTACCATGGAACTGGACTCTGCAATTGCTTGTAAGGGTATCTGTCACCTGGTAATTCAAAGTAAAAACGTCATGAGGAAGTCAGAAAATGAAAGGGCAGATGGAACAACCCACACACACCAGCAGCATTGAGCTGTATTACTGCATTAAATTACAGAGTCAGACAGCAACTGACCAAAAGGGAAAAAACCTTATGAGGTCATGGTATTTTCTTCCATTACAGCAACTTGCTCTGTAGAGGCAGTGAGAGACTCCAAAGGAATGCTGACTCCCACTTTCACACAAAAAGGACCACAGACACGTGTTCCAAAACACGGTGTAACAGGATCTCCTCTCTGAACTACAGAAGTTCAGTCTGTATCTTTATCCTTCTCTCCAAGTTCTCATGCAATTGTTACTTAGTTTTTGTGATAAAAGCACACAAGGTTCTACGAATTCCAACTGCACCAAACAAGGCTTTATGAATTCCAAAAACATAACATGTATGCATCTCAACACAGCTTTAAGAAGTCCAGAGGTTGGAAGGCAGTGACTAAGTCATGATATGGAGATCTCTGCTTGAGGTCAATTCCTATCTTTCCCCATAATCCTAGTGTGGTATTGCCATACAGCAAGAAGATGTTTTGTTGGAACAACTGTTTCATAGAAGCCTGAGAAAAAACCATGCATTTTCTACCAAAGCTGCCTCTGTTTTGACAAATAGTCTGACTTTCCCTATGGAATTACTCTTCATTCCCTTAGGGAGCAGTTTTTCAATAATTGATACTGTTGAAAATTAAATCAGTTAAAAAAAAGGTGCTTAACAGAAAAAAAACTTGAAGAATATTTATTATGCAAACTGAAATAGGTAATAGAACTAACAATTACATCTATAAAATCTAAAAAGCATTCAAAAGCAAATCCAGTCAATCAAGTTTTAAGCTATATGCTCTATTAAAGTTCAGCTACTCAGCTATGAAAGCAGGAACTTACTCTCTAGGTGATATTTTCCCAAAATGGACATCCATCACCCACCTGGAGCAAACCCACCCAGTGCCCGCCAGCCTCCAGCCGTGACCCTGCAGTCTGGTGCAGACACACAACCGGCCGCTGCTGTGCCACCACAAGAGGGTGCGATCAGGCAGAGCCACCGCTGAGCCCGGACTGCAAACGGCTCTCATCTGTCTCGGAATACATGTTTCTAACTCTAATGCAAGTATTATAAAGGGCAACATAAGCAGGAAGGTAAGAGAGAAGTCATGAACTTCCAATGTTCAGCTGCTGTGTGAGTACTGAACAAAAACAGAGCAGACCTGCCATATCCTTCTGCAGGGAATTGATCCACTTCCTACTTCACTAAGTGCTCTTTTTACACTTACTCAAAACGAAAAGCTAAAAAAACCAATTGCATATTAAATTAGAAATTAGGTACCTTTACTCTTTCTTCAAAAGGAACTACAAAAGGTAGCTCTGTCAGAATTGCAAGCTGTCGTTCTTCAGATACAGAAAGAGGTGCTGGTTCCAAACCCACTTAAAATAGAAATAATAATTTTAAAAATTTTGGAAAGAACATTTTTTAAAACAATTTATTTTGTATCAAGTGACTCAATCTACTTTGTATAAAGATATATACATTTAAATAGTTTATTTACTGCATATTCACTCCAAGCCTTACCTTTCTTTAAACATTAGTTGCTACAGGCAAACTGAAATATAAGTAGTGAAAACATGCTGAAAACAAAATGCATATAAAAATACGTACTTCTGTATCTCTATTTTATTCAGAAAAAAAAATCTTCTTATTGACATTTTAGCTTATGAATTCGGAAAAAATGCATGATAGAAGACAATTAGTAATTGTGATGATTTAGAATTTTCATTGCACGAATATACAATATTCCTACCCTGATGATCAAAATAGTTTGTAGCTGTTGTGCTTTCAACTACATCATCTACTTTCAATCAAGTCATTTTAGGTAAAAACCTAAGGAATTAAACCAAATCTAAGGAAACCAACAGAAAGATAACATTTATTTCAATGAGTTTTCTCTCCTAACAGCAAAGTCACAATGACCACATTAAATCCCAGTCACTGCAGAAACAGTGAAAACATCATCAAGAACCTGTATAATGTACTTAAGACAAAAATACTGGAGAAGAACTCAAGAAGCCACAGCAGAGAGACTCATTCATGCAGTTCCCAAACTACTGTGCAGCTCCTTTGAACTCACAGAGAGTATTTTTAGGAAACAACTCAGCTTTTGGTGATGCACAGTAGAGATGACAATCCCACTCTAACTTCATGGGAGGCAACTCAGCTGGTGAGCACATATCTGACTTATTAAATTAATTAAGTGCAGTCAGTATTGCTCACTGATGAGCCACTGTGGCCAAAGGTTCACCTGGCTTCAATCTACAGAGGAAACAACACCCACAGTTCCTTGGTTGTTTCACTTTCATGTTTAATAATCACCTCTCTGAAAAAAAACTCCAGAGTCTGGACTATTCATACAGTGCATTACAAAATAAGTAAATGCTTCACGTCATACCCTCTCTGGAAGTTTTTGATGACAGTTTCCAGGTTTTTTCTTTGGCTTCTACCCATGGTGACAAGCATCTTGCTGCCCTTCTGCAACGGGACATCACTTCAATTTTCTTTTTTGTTTATTTTTTAAATCCTCAAAGCACTTTAAGTAGGGATATTTTAAGCACCAACTTAATAGGATATGACCCTAAACATCACTATTCTTGATATATATTCACTTGGGGCAAGTTTCAACATTGCAAGCCTTCGGAATTTCTGATAAAATGCTTATTTGTGATTACCTTTAGTTTACTCAGTAAACATTTTTAATTAAAGTCAATGTATGAAGCCTATTAAGCTAACAGTTAAAAGCATTTTAAATAAAAAGTGCATGTACAGCAAAGGTAAACTACTACATGACTTCGACAGTTCAATTATTTCAGTCAATTAGTCAATTTTATCTGCATTTCTCCATCACAGCTTCTTTCTTTAAAGAGAAATATGGGATGGAGTCATCAATACAGAGGTCATTTAGAACTCACAAGTCTGCCATTTAAGTAAATGAAAAAGCACGAATAAACATGACCATATGTGATTCAGCAGTACTTTCATGCTAATTGGCTTTAACCCGTATGGAGTCAAGAGGGATTAAACAAGTCATGTGAACAAGGTTACCTGCTTGTTTTCACACATTCATCTTCACTGCACTTTCTTTTTAGCCTGACTTCGTGTGAAAACGAGGCTTACATGAACACACTGTGTCATCCTTCCTCACCATCTTGCCTCCAACACACCTCCTGAGATCATCGGCTGAACTTAACTTTGACAAAGAACAGGAGACTCCAAAATACCAAATATTGTGAAAATTTTCAACTGGCCAGAGAAGAGAAATTTCTTGAGCGACCTGAATACAGGAAGAGCCAGGAGAGCTGTGCTCAGTGTGCCAGCTCACCTGAAGCCAGCCAGGAAAAGGAGGGCACACAGCTGCTCACACCAGCACGGCACAGGCATTCCTGATCCCCCAACTGCCCACACCAGGCGAGTCACAAAACGGAGAGAACTGGGGGCATTTGGGGAAGGAACACCAGGCAGAGAGCTCAGGGTACTGCAGGGATGAGGGCAAGGAGACCAGGAGCAGCAGAATGTGGAAGTGATAAATGTGCACTAGGTTTGACAGTGGAGAACATCCAGATAGTATTAACAGCTGTGGAGAGTCATGTAGGTCAGTGGAAGAAACAAAGATTGCTGATGTGGAGAACAGGTGACTTCCAAAGAAAAAAACTAAACTGAAAAAATAGATAATTAAAAATTCTCAGCAGCACTTATACTGGGCCAACTAGTTATTATCTGGCAACTACACTAATAAGGTAATCAAAATAAACTTTTACCATCATAGCTACTCAAATACAAATTATCACTAGAAATCTTTAGGTTTCAACCCTGGACAAAGCTCTTAATTCTGTACAACTCTATAGCAGCCCTCAAAGGTTAGTCCCTACATGATCTACTGTATCTGGCTAAACTAACTCCAGCAGATTGCACCATCTTGAAAGAGAGTATGGACTCTCGCACATGAATCATTTTGCTGCTTAAAGGCCTCATTTTTAATTCATTATTAATTCTTCACAAGTGTCAGTGATTTAATGATTATTTTACCTGATCACAGCAAGGTAAAATTCTAGAATAGTGAAGCTGAAAAGGTATGAAAAGCTGGAAGAAACAGACTGCCTACATGAGAAAGCAAATTGGCACAACTAATTTTACACAACTACAGTGTAAATCTACCCTGATTGCTAAGCTTGTCCCGTTCTCTAATCTTTCTTGAGTTCCGTAAAATCCTGATATGTTGAGTAATTCAAGGCTTTAAGTTTCTGCCTTATCTAATTAGAGACAATATTTATAAACAGGAATTAATATTCACAATGCAAAGCCTGTTTGTTACAGTTTAATACATAACAAAAATGTTTCTTTATACAGTAAAATCAAAATCTCAATGCTTTATATCTTCTGCAACTGTATTAATTTTCTATTTTATGCAACTGCTTTTCATACATATTAATACATTATTTTTAAAACATATCATTTCTCCATCTCATCATTTCCCGTAATCAATGCCAGCAGAAGCCTGGGCAAAGAAATTATTCAATTAAATAACATTAAATATTCTAAAGATACACACATGCATACAAGTACACAATTTTTTAAAATCTCTGAACCAAAACTATGAAAGACTGCCTTGCTTTTGGCTACCAAGAATTTAATACAAAATACTCATCTGAGCTCTAGAAAAGACAGATTTTCTTTGCATGAGGCAAACTCTTATTTTGACTTAGCAAAGCTGAAATTCCATAGACAGTGTCTTACCATCCAAAGTAGACTGCAGTGGTCCTATTCTCCCCATCCTCCTGACTCTCCAGACGTGTCTGGCAGATGGCACATACAGCTGTGTGACCTCACAAATTAACAGGATTTTACAGTTAAATAGGACCTAATTACACATTACAATTTACTATTGCATTGATGCCTTGATGGGCTACCTAAAACAGAGGCCAGACAAAATTAAGATAATAAAAAGCAGTTATATTTATTGAAGGGCCTTCAGGTACATTTAGGGCAGACAAAGCCCTCCCAGGGGCTACACCCAAAATGGACAACGGATCCTGGGTTTTCACACTTTTCTAAGTTTGGTCTATTTGCATATTGGAGGTGAATCTTCCAATTACAGCTTCAGGTGATGAAGTCATTTACCCCAAGTTTGCTCCCCCCCAACTCACTTTTATTTACATTTCTTGGGGCCTGAGACAGTGAGGTGTCCTTGATTCCCAGGCCTAGAGAGGAATTGTTGTGTCTGACCAAAATGGGAAAGCAGTAGCTAACACTCTATATGGAGTTTAGAGTTCTACACTAGAGAATTACAGGATTACAAATATATGGAAAATATAAAAGCTAAAATCCTAAGGCATCAGCATAGTAAAGAATTGTCACATGCAGGAGTGTGTCTGAATGCCTTAACATCTTCATTTCTGATCATCTCTCTTTACACTTGTGCCTTACAGGAGAGCTGCACAATTAACAATACAGTATAAATCCCACACATTTAAAAATACCACACAATGTTACAGTAAGTTCTGCTATTTAGGACACTAGACAAGCTGACTTTGAATTCTGAGATGTCAAATATTCTGTTTATTTTGTATGGAGCATGTGTCATGATTCAAAGGAATCTAGTTCACAGCAGGTATTAGCTTTTTGTTTTGCACATACACACTTTTTGAGGTCAATGTATTTTTTTTTCAAAAGCTCTTAGAAAAAAAAGTAATTTCTAGGTGAGGTAAGTACAGAAAATACTGCAGACTTTTTTCTTATCTTGGAAGAGAAATTTCCCCACTATAGAGCAATTCTTTCATTTAGCATTTTTACTATGAGAAGATGAAACTAAATGCTAGCAGATTTTCAATTCTCCTCTGCTATAAATGCCAATGATTTACACTCTTGCACTGTAGGGCAAGTTCGCCTTTATGGATTGGAAATGTGATTTAACATACAAGTTTCTTAACAGATGCAAGACTTTTACATCAGAAAAAAAGCAACATTATTCCAGGTTTTAAACCACACAATCTGTGCAACATCAACATCACTAATACCGCTAGGAATCAAACACTTTACCATTGAAAATTTAGCACTTTTAAGGCTTTGTGGAAAAGGACATGACTCTCACCTTATCTGCTTTAATGTTTTCTTGTTCTGAGAGCCAGTGATTTGGTGGGCAGAAATTTCTTCTTGTGTCTCTAGATTTCAACATTTTCACTAAGTTTGTGATGACCTAGGTGTCAGAAACACATACATCCAATACACATTTAGCATTGTGAATGAAATGACATAATTCACAAAGCAAAAGCTTTTTAAAAAAAAAATCAGTAATGTATAAGAGTGCCACTTATTTTAACTCACAAAAACTTGCTGTTAGACTTAAATACCTTAGAATGAAATTAAGTACTGATGGTTCACTTGCAAGACATCAAAAAACCTGGCTTATTAAAGTCTCATTCCAAAATCCAGGAACCAGGACTACGTAAGACTTAGTAGTACTGCACACCTAAAATGCTGCATGCCAGTTCAAGGAAGCCCAAACAAATCACTATCAACATTAAACTATTTATTTACAGAAAATAACACCTAACCAAGTATACACACAATGTATATTATGTATGTATACAACATTCCTTTATCTACCTAGCAAAATTGAGAGGCTGAGAAAAATAGTTATCATGGGTATCTTTGCAATTTTAGTGTTTTTCCTGGCAGTTTCCTCCAACGCAGGGAAAAAAAAACCAAAACAAACAAAAAAAACAGTAGAGAAACCAAGGTAACATGTTCTCCACCTCAAGCAGAACTGCCATCCTTGGTTGCATGCCTTCTGTCCAAAGCTGAATCAAGTTCGCCCACCACTACGTAAAACATAATTAAGTGAAATCAATAGAATAGTAAATTACTAGGCATTATCACTGCTACAATGAACAGCCATCTGTTTTGCAATTTCAAAGTACAGCACTTGAAAAATGACTACGAAAAAAACGTACACAGAGCTTTCTGAAAAAATCTTGCTAAAAGACAGTCTTAATAGACAGGTGTCAAGAGTAACAAAGTTTAATGGGCCTTCTAAAGGATTCTGTGTCTAGATGCTACACAAAAGAGCTTTTAACATCCAGTTTTTAAAGTAATGTCTTTATTCAAGACAGAACAAAGAATGCTATTAAAGGAACTGTCTGATTACACAGGAATTTTCATCACCTTTTCCTTATAAAATTCAGTGCAGGTTACATGAGTCACTGAAGCTCTGTGGTCCCATTACCACTGTAAGTGAGGCAAACATTTTTTAAAAGGAAAATTAAATCAGAAAAGACTATCCACATGAAGACCATGTAAATACAGTATTTTACAAGCAGCTAAAGAAACCTTATTGGAAGCTGAATCAAATTTGGTGAAATTGGAGTTCCTTCTGCAGAAAGCATGGGTACTGAGAACACTAACCCAACTGCCACCTCAACTCAGCATTCCTTCATAAAAATTTTCCCAAGTATGTATTCTACTGAAAGGGAAGATGAGCTACAATAAAAAATATTAAAATGGGGATTTCTTTCCAATAAAGTGTCCAGTGCAAGCAGCATTTAAAACTAAAATTCAGCAAAATCAGAAACTTGATTCCACAGGATTAACTCAAGATAGTGAAATATTTATTTTTTAACAAAATCCATTTTCATGTACTGATAACTGAAGATTTTCTATGGAATCAATAACAGTTGACTACACTACTCATCATTCTACCAAGCCAAAAATGGGGATTCTGTTGAATGAACACATTTTTGCACAGGTAAATCTTACCAAAGACCTCCAATCTGTTAGCAAATATGCACTGCATTGTCAGCAGCCTCACTGTTACCAGATTTACCATTACCTGGCAGAAGCGAAGCCTGTATTTGTGTGTATATATATTTAATTCATTTCATACATACAGATATGTATTTCGTTAGATACCAGAGACATGAAAAATACACAAAAAAAGTGAGGAGTTATAAGAAAAAAGGAAAAAGAGAAATTAAAAGCACAGAGGATAAGGAAGAAATGTGCCTTTTCTTCTGCAGGCGGCTTGCAAAAGCTCTAGCAAAGATAAATTTCATATATTTGATAGATACATTTGATATAATGCAAAAGAAAGAAAAGTCATTTTCTATTTGAATTTATGATGAACTACTTTAGCTTTGTTTTAATGACTTGGAAGAAAGTACTACTGCCTGCTTACTGGCAGGAAGCTTTTTGAAGCTGTCGTCAGGAAAGACTCAGTGCTATGCACAGGAGTCTCCTCGATGACATTAACTTTAGCCATGTTCAATTTTTATCTCTAACAACAGAAACATGTTTCTGAATAAGTAAACAAGGGAAGCTTTGCTATTATCTTCTTTTTTGGGTAAAATCAGAGCCTTCCAGATATCCCCAAGATTTACATTTGTAATTCAGCTAATGGAAGACAACCCTGGCTTTTGAACATAGTAAGAGTACACCAAGTTCAGGAAGTTCCACTGCAAGTTTAATTCCTGACTGCCAAAGCGGGACACAGTAACTCGGGATTTTACAACTTTCTGAATGACAGCAAAATATGATCAAATTCACCTGAAATCCACCAACTTGCACAAAGATTGATTAAGCATAACAAACGAAAGCAACCGAATAGAAGGTGGCATGATATGAACTGCATGCATAGAAATATCCCCGGTCTGACATCTTTCTTAGAAAAACAGACATATTGGGGTTTTCATTTGTGACCTTTAAATCAAAAGTTTATTTGGCAATTTAAAGACAAGTAATTAAATTACATTGTGCAAACATATATTAGATCAATCTGTGCAAATTACAAATTCAGTGGTGCATTAGGACTGTATTCAACGCAATCAAAACATTATCAGTTACTCTCACTGCTATTAATGCTTCTGCTCATAAGTGAAATGTGTTGTAAAATCAGGCAGAATAGGCTGGATAGAGGCTACCTTAGACTTGTAGAATGAATAAGCATTCCTTAATTAGCCCATCAGGTTAAGTGCAAGCCTTAATGGGCCTTTCCTAAAGTCTAGCATGACATCTTTCGCCAAACATGGCCAAGAAGAAAGTTCCATTAGCAATATTAATACAAGCTTAGTTGATCATTTTCATTCAATTAACTTCTTTCAATTAAATAGATAGCTTGACAAAAGCAGTGATAAAAGACCTGAAGGGACAGCTGATGACTCGAACTGAACATTAGTGTGCGAGAGGTCGCCAGTATTAAACAGACTGTAAATCTAGCATTCAATTTGGAAAATGCATTTCTTCTGCTCCCACTTCTTTAATGAGCAATTTTAGCTGACTAGATGTGTTTGCCGCAGAATTTTCATGACAAATCAAGCACTCCTTTTTTTTCAGTAACAGTTATATTAGGGGGTTTTTTTCTGCCAACGTTTTCAGCTTCTCTTAACTCATGTCTTAGCTAGGATGCCATGGATAAAACCAGCAGAAAAGCACTGGTAGATATCCAGAAGGAACATACATTAAGGTCACATTTGCTAAGCCAGATTCACCTTCCCTTTAGTATTCCAGCAAACCCAAAATGAGGAATACTAATACAGCATGCTACCATTATAGTGAAGTCTCTAATACAGAAGTACCTGAGTAATCATTAGATTTTGAGAGAATTTCACACCTATACAAAGTTATGACAACATGCTTAAGCACCTTGCTAAATGGCAGTCCAAGCTAAACACCCTATTTTATACAGTAACTGTTTTATAAACAAGACAAGCAAGCAAAGAGTTGACAGAAGGAAAAACAATTTGTTACAGTTATCAGAATTTAGTTACTTGAAGTTTAGCATATATGCCAAACAGCAATCTTCCCAAATCCACATTCTTTGTTGCAACAGCAATAAAATTAGAGAAAAAACTATCTAATTTCGTATCTCCACCAGAATCATGAAAATTTTATTCAACTATGTTCTGAAAATTGACACAATTTACCTTGAATAACTGAATCCACCTTTTCTGTTCTGTCTGTATACATTGCTGCATTTCTGTGTTTTTTGTTACTCCAACACTTCTAAATGCTGCAATATATTCCTCACGAACCTCTGGTTTTGTTTCTGGGTAAGCCAACTTTATGATTCCTAGACATGCATCTCGAAGGCAGCGTGAGAGTATTACAAGCTCTTCTAGTGTAAAAGGCATCATTGATGATTGTCTTTGACCTACAACTACATGAAACACAAGCTTAAGTTTCCTTAAATGACTTTTTCTTAACTATTTTATTATTTAAAAATACTCACTTATTTAATTAAACTTTAATATTCACATACATAATCTAAAGGCAGAGAAAAGAATCATCACCCAAAGAGAATGAGTAAACATTTAGAAAGGAGATCAAATCTTGGGATTGTTGTAGTCACACTTATTTTAATTACAATATCACCTTGATCTCTTTTGTGATTCCTGCTATGTTAAATTTATAGATTAAACTAGAGGTTCAGTCCAGAAGAAGCTCGCTCTCTTCACTAACTCTTTAAAAATTATCATGATTAAGAACTTCCATATCAAACTGTGTGTAAAGCTAAGGTTCCCAAGGTGCAGACCATTAACTTTTCTCTTTTTTCTAAGTGCAATCACCATAAAAGAGCCAGCTGACAGCTGAGTGCTCAGGGGACCATCAGCAAGCCTGCCCAGAAGATCCCTCCTCCCAGATGTCAGCAAATCATTGCCCAGGGAGTTCTCCGGCCCCACACAAAAACATTTTACAAAGCACTGCTATTTAGTATTCTCGAAACTCACCTTCTATTGGATCACCAAAGAATTCATTATCATGAATAGAAATAAGTGAGTGACTAAACAAAGAACTGAAAAGGTAGAAGAGAGGGATAATTCGGCTAGAGTCCTCTAAAGACATTGGAGAGCCTCTTGAAATCACTTGAAGGAGTGGCACCATAGACCTTAAAATACAAAATGCAGTGTAAAACAGAGGGTTAATAAAACACTCTAAGAAAGTACTACCTTCAGCATTCTAGAAAAAGAATGTGGTTGTAGCTCCAGCAGCAATATAACAATGGTGTTTTCAGTTAAATAACTATTACTTCCAATTCTTGCAAAATAAGGTTATTCACAAGTTCTTGTCACTGGTACCTCACTGTCTCCATGACAAATAAACTTGGGCATTAACTAATACAGACTGCAGATACTCCAGAGACACGAGGCAAAGAGAATAATTCTCTGCATGTCAGCACTGAACACATCTGTAGGTCCAGAGCCTCAGCTCCCAGCTGCCACCACCTATTTCTGGACTAGTCAAAGCATGTGAGATAAAACTCACACACTTGGGATGAACGACCTGGGGCTTCAGCATTTGTTACACTGATGCTCGTAAGCACTCCAAGAATTACACAATGTTCAACCCATTTTAAGTAAGTATTTTCTCTATTCTGTCCGACTTCCAAGATTTTCTCCGTTTTATGAAATCACAAGAGGTAAGTAATCATACCTCTAACTGTCCCATTCCATTTCCACTAGATATGCTCCATATTAACAAAGAATCAGCTCCAGAACTGGTACAATACATACCCTGTAATCATTCGTGTAGTCATTGAAGATATCAAATACCAAAGATGCCTCAGGAATCTGGCATTAAAGGCTAAACTATAAAGAAGCCTGCAAGAAGAAGTTCAAATAAAATGTTTCTGTAAGAACTTTTCAGTCAAGCACTTCTCAGAAGTTAACAATTTGAATTTACTTTTTCAAGATGATGGGTCTTATTCTGATCAAATCTGGCAAAAGACACAAAAGCTAAAAACCAACCATATAAAATCTTATATCAAAAATAACAGTTTTCATTAAATCATTTACAAACCATACAATACAAACCCACATTTCCAGTCTTTCGTAGAACTCAACATATATTAATAAAAATAACATAACACTGAATTAATGACCTGGGACTTTTTAAATTCTAATATAGAAAATCACACCAAACTAGTTAATAGGTCACTTCTGTGGTTCTTCTGACAGTAACAAACACAGCAATTTTTTGCAAAAGGTAGATTAAGATGCCTTCATTTATGTCAGAACTATAGCAATTTTACTGGTATACTTAGCTTGGCAGAGAGAAATAGAACAACATTAATGGAACAATGTCAGGACAGCTACACGTACACTAACCCATCTGCAGACTAAAAATTGTTTATTGTTTGAAAATTTCTTATTAATTTGTAAAAGTAAATGTGTAATTTCACAAGTCAGTTATACACAGGACTGACTTTAACCACATTATTTCACACATGATTACAGTATGATAAACTTTGTACAGAAATGAGAAATAAAAAGCTTCCTGAAAGTAAAAAGTCATCCTCAGTGTATTTTCTTCCCCTTGCAGGAAACAACATACAAGACAAAATCATTGGAAACAATGTCTTCTAGGAACCAAACAGGATTTCACTGAGTAAACAGTCATTTTTCAGGTATCGAAGAACAGTATTCAGTTAATTTTTGTAGATGCTACTTTCCTAGGTCTCCTAATTCTATTAGGAAGTAAGTAAAAAAATACTGAGATCAACATCTCTCAGTGGCCAATAGTTTTGCAACATCAAAATTCTCTATGACCAGGCATACAAGAGATAGGAGGCTGGGAAATGGGAGCGGGGAGAGGAGACTACCTGCTGCAGGAAAACAAAGTATTTACTGTGGACCACATGGATAAACTAAAATTTGCCAGGTGGCAAAAGGAAAAGACGCACATATTTCATTAAGGAAAAAAAGTAGAATATCAATAAAGACTTAAAACCATTGGAGAACGGTTTAAGTGGCAATTCATTCAAAGATGCAAACTCCCACAGAAGAACACCTACACAGCCTCTCACGACCAGTGCAGAGCGCCAGGCGCCCTTGGGTCCTGGCTCGCTGCCTGCCCCTCCTGCTGCCTTCCCGCAGGCACAGCCTCCCTCCTGACCCCACCGCTGGTCCCTTCCCCGCGCTCCCAGCTCACCTGCACCCACCAGAGGCAGCTGCACCGACAAGGGCCTGTGCCACGAGAAAGCAGCATCAAGAGGGCAGAAGTCCTCCCTAAGCACAAAGGATCGTTTCACAGGTACAGGGAGTTTTGGAAATAGAGCAGGGCCATGCAGAAAAACGGGAAATGAAACAAGCAACCTGGAGTTTGCAGTGTGTCTCTCTGAATAAATTAATAGATCAGGACCTTTAAAAAGAGTTGGGAGCTTCACTTATTTCAAAGAAATTGCACGTTGGGGACATTACCGAGTCCAGGTCAAATCTGAAGCAACTGCAGCTAGTGCCAGTTTAAGACAAGCTTTACTGTTACATTAAGTTCTACTTTAATTATGTGGATTTTTTTAAAAAATTCAACCTGAATTTGATACATGAAAATTCTATTCCCTTCTAAAGTCACATTATTTTGACATTCGGCGAAAATTATACGTCAACATGTAAGGACGGGCTTATCATACCTAGCTAATTTAGAATAAGGATTTGTATTTTAGTGTTTAAATATCTGAATGACAGCTCAGATGTCTTGGTTTTCGAAATGAGAAATTTCCTCAGTGACCTTCAGTTTTCAGCCTCATATTTAAAATGAAAAGTAATTTGGCACTGTGCCTGCAGGTCTCATGCAGCTTCCAAGTAAAAACTTGTTAATTTTACAACCATCCCTGGAAATTATGTAACAGTTTGAGCAGAAATGAACAAACATTATGGACACTGAACCTATCATAATGTAATTCATTTTTTCATTCTAGCAATATTCAGCAGTAATGAAGGGGAAAAAAGGACAAACCTTAAGAGCTTATAATATTAACCTTTGCCTAAGTTTTAGCCATTTTTATTCCATATCCGTGATGCAGGCAGTCAATTGCAGCAACTGCTCTGCTTCATGGCTCAGTTCCAGAAATGCTGAATGCATTCAACTTTCACATTTCCCTTTCCTGAAAATCCGGTTAAGTACAAAAACGCACATTTGGTAGAAGATGGTAGCAACAATCTCTTTCATTAATATGAAATATCTGTAAATATGAAGCAAATTAATTCATCAGTTCTAAAGCTTCCACTCTAAAGCTTCCATACTGTGACCAGAAACAAACACAGAACTGCAAACTGAACACAGAATGGTGAATTGGGCCTTGTGTCAAAAGAGATTTGCATCACTAGATTCACCCGAAATTTAATCCTTTGCAAAAGTAAAGATGGCAGAAAAAAACTTCTACCTTCCCACTCCAAGTACAGAAATTGGCTTTCCAAGTTGAAAATAACAACTGTAACCAAAAATCCAAAAAAGAAACCCACCACGAAATACAAGGATGGCTTTGAGAAGTCGTATCTACACAAAATCAGCTGTAATAAAAGTTTCAAAATTTTTGGTTTCACATTGACCAAAAAAAGGACTGTGAAAAAGCAAAAAAAAAATTAAGTAAAAACCAAAAACTTTGAGAATTAAAATAGGTCAAAATATACCTTATTTGGTCTTTTGCCTTGGCAGAGAAAAGGTGTTCATCTGCTTAAAGACAGCCTTTCCAGGTAGAGCTACATTAAAATGACACAGTGCAAGAATTCCTGATAAACTGCAGAAGAGTACAGGGATGGCTTACATATCCTGAAGAAAAAGCCTTATGAACCCACAAAGTTTAGAGATCAGCTAATACAAAGTTTGAGTGTCCATACAGTCTTGACCACTTTTTCCTTTAAAGAAAAAAAAAACATCCACACAAAAAAAACCTAGAAAAAAATTAGACATTTTGATTTTTATGTAAACTTGTAAAATCTAACTCAGGAGTTTCATTTTCAGTATTTGTACTATGCTAAAAACAAACCAAGCAGCTAAAGTTTAAACTCCTCCTATCTGGGGGTTTAGCATTTTCTTAAAAATCTCACTGAATGCCACCAACTTCTTTATTATGAGATCGTTATACATGTTTTACGTAATGGTTTCATTAATAGATTTTCTGTAAAGTCCAATATTCAGATTTAGCACAGTTGTTTGAAAGAAAGAAACATTTCTCTGCTACCAGAAATGATAAACTCCTTTCAAGTTGAAAAACATGCACTGCCTCAGCCTCAGGCTGTGAGAGAGTAAAATTCACTTTGGTGATTCCTGTTAAGTATCAATTTTAATCATACCAAATTAAATTATCTGTTCCCAAAAGTACATAACGATCATTTATTTAGAACCCTGTTTCTTTCTCTAGGTATCTAATTGTCCACAAAGGCCACATGATTTATGTCTACTTGCCAGAACAGCATTTTGGGCACCTCTGGTTTAAAAAAAGTGTCAAATTCCTCCTGTGCAATGGGACAGATTAAATGACCCATTAAGCTTAATTTAGCTGAGGCACCACTACAAGTTAATTAGTTAAAGGCAAGATTTTCAGTCTAGGTCATAAATTGGGCCCAGTTTCCCACTGAGACCATTTAAGTTAATGAAGAGAATCCAGCAGAATGAGAGGAGCTCGTACAGCCTGCGCAGGTCACTGCTGCCGGGGCCGCGGATTCTGTCACTGCAGAGCTGTGAGGTGTCACAGGTATGAGACAGCAGCAGAGCCTTGGTAAATGAACTGTCCTGCTCTTTAGGCTGCTTTATGCTTCAACCTCTCTTTGTGCTGCACCAAGAACATAAAGCAAAGCTTAAAAAAAGGTTAAAACTGCATATACAATGATTCTGGTTTTGAGAAAAACACAGCAGTGTCAGAACGCTGCCTAAAGCATGACCCCAAGAGCCCCACGTAAAGCCTGGGAATCTCAGCACAAATATGGAGACAAGCTGCTCAGATTACACCAGAGTGGCATTTGCCAAACAATTCTGAACCACGGGCTAAGATGAGCAATGTCACAGTAATTAAACAGTAGTGATGAACAGTGACCGCGGAGCTGTTAGCCCGAGATGAGTGAACTCGGGGGCACTGATCACTCGGCTGACAGCAACTGATGTCCCACTACAAGCACAGCTTCCATCACTATTTAATATTCAGCTGCATAAAGATGAAGTCTAAGGTATTAAATTACACCCTGAAATATTCTGCAGAAACAGCACTTACTATTTATTTAAAGTATAATTTTGATGAAAAGAAGTCTTGCAAGTCTCTCTACGAGAACTGCAGTCCAAGACACAAGTCTTCTCTTTTTTTTTAGGAACTGTACTCAATAATATGCATCAACTTTACAGGGAAAAAATTAAAGCCTCGTCCTTTTGAAAACAAGCAGAACTCCCAATGGCTTCTTTACAATCAGGATTTTATTTTACACCTCTAATCTGGGCTACCGAACACAAGCTATAGTCAGGTTTTTCTTGTATTGTGACCACCTTCTTTAATTTGGCTTGATTGCATGTTTCCAGAATTATTCAGAATTCATCAAAATTCCTAAAAACTAACCCAAAGCAATGTGTTTTTTCAGTTATCCACCTCTGGATCCTGTCACTCTGTCTAGAGCATCAGAAAATAACTTTACAGGCTTGCTTCTTTCAAAACTACATTACACTTGTGGGTATCTTGTTCTTTTGTCTTGGTCTCTGTTGCAAAACCAAGGAAAATACTGAGTTAATTCAGCAACTCCAATGTTCCTAGCACCACACAGTATCACCATCATCAGTCAAATTATAAAAGTACTGAGAAGCCTCAGTGAAAAAAAAACCATTCAGCTTTAACAGAGTGACACAAATCTATATTCTGAAATTCTCATCTTTGTTCAAGAAGGAAAAAAACTTCAGAACTATTAAAATAATAATGAGATATTTGTCATTTGCTCCCTTCTAAAGCCTGTGTTAATCTTAGTCCAATTTTCTTTAGTTATTGAAAAATTACTTTCAATTTTTACTCTATTTAGCATCTCATTTTTCAGATTTGAAGCTTCTATTTTTTTATCATTATTTTAAATTACAGATGTGTATGCTTTAAATAAACTAAGTCTTTTTAACAACTCCTTCTATTTTAAACCATTTGACTCAGTATGATTTCAAACACAAAATAAAAGAGCACTATTAAGCTCTTAGAATATATTAAAAATAATTTGAGATAATTTATTTCTGCTTAACTATTTCTACATGTTTTTATTAAGTAGATATACTTCACTCTGGATATTATGCAATTTAAAAGTTAGGTTCAAAGCAAGTGTAGCATCTTTTGAAAGACTATCATTAAATTTGATAAAATTATTTGGGTATTAAAAAAAATCACCAGACAATTTTAAAAAGTGAAATTTTATGACAAAAAGCCTTTTAATTACCTTTTTAAATTCCATAAAGAAGCATAATCTATCCTTCAAAAAACACTCAAAAATGATGTTTGGAATAGCTGCTTGGTAACTTAGGCCAGGTCTAAAATGCACTGAGAATAGGAGAAAAGATTGACACCTGCTGAAATGATGATCCCTGGCAAACCCAGCACTTACAGCTAACTTTTAAGTCAGAACTAGTAATTAAACGTCTACTTTAATTTGCCAAATACGTGTGTGAATTAAGTTCATTTTGACCATGAAAGTAATTGCACTGGTATCACTGACAGAAATCTTAGTATCTACTACTTATTTCTAAAATTCAGCTATTTTGGAACTATTCAAAAGTTACAATCTGTAAATTATTTTCTACTAGAAGACTCTGAGTAGAACTTTCATAATTCCTGAATTTATCCAATGTGTAAATAGCTTGTTATCACAAATAATTGCAAAGGCCCAGCAGAGCTTCTCAGAGGAAATAGATGCCATACTCACACAATTAAAGTTTGGTGACTTCTTTATTCATTAAACACCCTTTTCCACACAGCTCACCAGCGAGCCTCCAGTCAAAGCAGTGATGCATTTAAGCTCAGTAATTACTATCCAAGGCAATGCACTACTTGCAACAATAAAGCTGGCACACTAATTCAACTGCTGCTATGATCTTCAGGTCTCACATCCTGCCCTAATGCAATTAGTCTACAAAGAACTAATTACCCTAATCGAGCAATCACAGTTTCACTGACATCTTACTTCCTCTCGCAGCTATAAACACCATTGGGCTAAGATAGCACCTAATTAGTTTTCAGTATCACTGTTTACAATGCAGTTTGAATTATGTTTACAACATTCCCTAAATACTTACTTTACTACCAGCAACTACATAGGTACTCATAACTGCTTGCACCAGAGCCGTGTTAATACTTATGGGTCTCCATCTGATAATAAAAAGGTCAAAAATCTTCTCCCATTGTTCTGACATTTGTGGTCTTCAACATTTGTGAAAGAACACTGCACAAATGAACACGCCCTCTATCTTCATCTCAGGTGCCAAACCTTCCCCAAACAATAGCTATTTTCAATAGTTAGGAATTATTTGAATTTGTAGCAAGATATTTTGGCAAATATTAAAGAAGAGTGCGAATGAGTTGCTTTCAGTGCTCAGCTAGCCAGAGACTGGGGAATTCATAACACTGAATGTTTTAGAAACAAGGTAGTCTAATTTCTACTAGAATGGCACTAACAGTGCCTCTGAGCAAGGGTACAAATAAATTCTTTCCAAGAAGCTTGAGAGGGCATAGTGAACAGCAAAGAAAATAAGAAACAAAGAATCCACTCTTTGGTTTGCCTGGAATTACTGTTTAAATTATGAAATTCGAATTTATTTCAGCTAATTGTAAAAGAAAACGCAGAAAAAACTCCACACTGTGTTTAAAACAGGTCTATCTAATAAAACCAATTTTAGGTGTATTACGGTTCAAGATCACTATTATTTCTACTTGCCTGACTTTTGGCACCATCATTCGGTGTTGTACCATTAGTGTGTGGCAGATTGAGGCCATCAGGGTAAAGACCTCTTCACTTGCTGAATCCCTCCAAACCATGTTCAAGAGAGTGTTTGTCTGCTGCTTTGTGTCCAGTTTCTTTAGGCACTCCTCAGTTATGTACTGAACTGATATTCTCCCATCACCCTACAAACACATCAAAGGAAAGTTTACTTTTAATTCTTTTTAATGATATCCCCTTTTCTATAAAAAAATACTTCCAAATTTAACTAGAATGAAGTTTTCTTGTACAATAAATAAAATGGAAGCACATATGCATATCCAAGTCTTAAAAATATCAGATCCAAGAGCCAATTTAAAGCCCCAGGCAGGTAAGCGTTGGGTTTTGGTATCCATCCTTCACTGAGGCCAGCAGAAATACTCCCTTTAATGTAAGTATGCTCTGCAACACTTACATACAATTAGGCAAAATCATTTACTGGCATAGAACACGTGAATAATCATCTCTTCTCCACTGACATCAGTCAGCATTGGACATGAAACCCAGAAATTAATGTTAACTCTAAATTCCTTTACAAGCAGTATTTTCACATTGACAGTTCTTGGGCTAACAAATGACAACAAAATTCAGGGTGGTCAGCACACGTCTGGGTAGTACCAGCAGTGTGTGAAGAGGAATGCTTTCTCTTGGCATACAAGTGAGTCCACCTCAACCTTCTCTTTTCTTGATTTCCTTTATCTTTATCTTGCTGCCAACTGAGCAAAGCTATCAGGCTCATTGAAGGACACAAGTTACCCAACTATAAATTTTTAAGAAAGAGGGGTTCCCCACCCACTCACTTTTTTTTAAGACAGGCAGGCATGAAAATATGGAATACATAAATCACAGGAGAAGAACACAAAAACCCATACTGCAATAAATAGTATTATTTATATAAAGCCTCCTCAGAGCAGATTTTTTTTTTCTAATTTATAATTAGTGTAAGTCGTCTGTGAACAGAAATTTCTGCTTTGTTTTTACCTAATCACCTCTTAAGCATCACCAATCTCTAAGCCACAAGTAGAATCTGCGAATATTTACACTGCACACAGGGTGTGTGTCTGGCAAATTAAGTATTTTATTCACACTATCCTGGTAAAGGTTTTGGTGTGACAGTAAAACGCAGCATCTAAAAACACTTAAGTAAAATGCTGCAAGTACTCCCTGGCAGCATGGCTCTTCCTAAGTTTTTTTTAATTAACCTTAAATATGATGAAATTACTCACATTCTACAAAGAAAGTATGCACACTAAGTTCTTTGAATGGCTGTCTTCTGAAAGATTACATAAAGGCCAGTAAGAAACTGCCGTATTTACATCTGTCCAACTTTGGTTAGTCAAAGCCTTGATATGAGTAGTAGGAGGCCAAAGTTAGCACAGATTTATTCTGTTTATAAGTTTATAGTGAAAAAGTTCTATTTATAATAATGTCTCTATATATTATTACAGAAAGCAGGTGTTTCCCTTTGAGGGCTTTTGAGTTAGTGGATATATACAGACCTATTCTACAGGGTAAAGACTTTATTGAACTTGGAGTTATTTCCATGAGAAAAAAAAATGAAAATTGGAGTACTAAGTTGGAGTATCAGCATGTTTCATGATATCTTAGCATCACTGTGGACCTACAGAATACAGAGAATAATAAAGTCTCTATAAAATACGAAGGTAAAAAGGTAATTTTAAGCCTTTTTTAAATAAAAGCTTTGTACTTCCACAGACACGCTATCTGTAGTTTAGGATCTCTTATTATAGTAAGGAGTTTGTTTTTAATGTAAACAACCAGTTCTATTTGCTTGCAGTGAACACTCATCTATTTTTAAGAAGCAAACGGGCTCCCTTCTACACCCATAGAAAAATACAGGACTTGGAGTGATCATGTTTTTGGCCATCTTTGCTGCTGCTGCTGTAGTACAAATCCATTCACAGGAATTCTGCACTGCTTACTGGTGTAGTTGTCATTTTACTGATCTCTTCATCCTCATCTTCAGAATCACTGTTTGCATCTTGACAATTTGAACCAGCAGCAGACACAGGCAGCTGAGAGAGAAAAGTCTGGAGTACCCTCAAATACACAAGAAGTCCTTCCTCTGAAAGGGATCCTAGAGCACATACATTGAAACAAAAGATCATCAGTGAGATCGCACTGTGCTATAAAAAATATTTTACCAGAAATACTTGACCAAAACAAGTTATGCCAAATCTTATCAAATTAGTGCATTTTTATAATGAAAAGGGTAAGAATAGGTAACAGAACGGATCTTTCCAACACTTTTATCCACAAACTGTCCTTTTTACTTGACAATGAACCATGTTGTGGAAATACGTAACATATTAATTCCAACATGAAAAAAGCAATGAACTGGCAACTCAGCTTGCTCACCCAAATATGTTTCTCCAACTGTTAACACGAAGTAGAAAAGCCATGGGGCTTGATCACTTCTTCTTGAACATCCACTTTCTGCTAATAATAGTGCATTCAGAAAGAGTTCATAAGGGAAAATGGTCTGCACATCAGCAAGCGCTGGAATGATGAAATGGAATATCTGATCTGTAAAAGGTGCTGCCAGAAACTCCTCTGTGAAGGCTGCAAAAATCTGCTGCCTGAAATGAAGAAAAATTGCTGTTATAGAAAATATAGGCATAATTTCCCACAATTACACTAAGAGAATAATAGATCATTTTGCAAGTATGAACACATCCACCAAGAGGACTGCAAAGATGTGCTCCATTAATTCTATCCTAGTACATCAAATTTCTCAGGTTTCTCAAAAATTAACTTCTTACACTAAATCTCCTCTTCCTGACTACATGCAATTTTATGCTTTAAACTCTTCATGAACGCAAAGAAAACTATTCTGAAGTTAAACACATTTTTAATAATATCAAAGAAAAAAACAAAATCTAAAAAACCCCCTTTTACACAAAATCCTATTGTAACAAAAAACACTACTGTATGTGATACAACCAGAATTTATGTTCCCTCTGTCTACAAACCTGAATCTTTCTGCTTGTAAGCTGCCTTAGTAATTTCTCTCCATAAACCTCAGCTCATCTGTCACAAAGTTCTTTTGAACTCTAAAATTCTTTTCATCTACCCTTAGCTGCATCTCTGCTCTCACCTAAATTTTCCACACCCTCATTCCTATGTATTGTGATACCTGCTATTCTCTGTGCTCTCTTTATTGCAGCATTCAGCATTTTATTGCCTTTTTCTTAAACACACCTGAAACTACATTGTTTCAGTGATGTACAGTGTTACCAAAAAATCATTACTATACAAATAGATCAACAAACTGCACTGAAAGAATGGCTGGACACCAGACAACAACAAACTGCACCTCTGACTATAGCAAATGAGTACACAAATGTTTAATACTATCTTTATTTACCTTGCACCTTCTGGACAGGAGCTATATGTAAAGTGCAATGGCTTCAGAACATTCTCCAGAAGTATTTTTGCAATAGGGACACGAGAAACATCAGAATACTCAATACTCGAGGGAAGCTTATTGTTAATTAACAAATAAAGCGACTTGTAGTAGCCTGCAAGGCAAAAAAAAAATCACTTTTAAACACAGTATTATTTTTCTTCTTTTCCATATAAAACAACTTACATACTTAACATTAATTTGAAAAAGACTTCACAATTCATTTCATGAAGCTTGACTTAGGAAGACATTTTACAATAATCCAAGTCACATTCAGATAACTAACAGGCTATATCAGCAACCTCTCTGGAAACATCACATTACAAAATCATTCATAGATAACCATATTCAGAGTCAGTTTGATTTTCAAAGACCAACTGACTCTTGCTGATGAAGTGAATAATTTGATTTCTTTAAATAATGGCTTATAAAAAAGATGTTCTCTTCTCCTTTAAGTGACTCTAGTCATGTTGTCCTTCCACTCCTCCAGAAATAAACAAACTTCCACTCTACTCCAAAACATGACTGCATCATACAGGCAAGAGGCCTGCTGGCAGAATGTCCCAATTCTGTGGCCACCTTGCCTTAGCAGGCTGAAGAATACAATCACTACTTCCAGAACAGGGCTGTCTCAGACAGTCATAAAATGCATTATCACCCATGCCATAAAGACATGTATAGAGAGTAATTTATTTTTCTCTCACTGAAGTACAAATGGAACCAGGTGATTTCATTCTTAAACCAACTTCCCTCATGCTCAATGAACTCCCAAACCAAGACACAAGTTCCACAACTACAGGAACACTGTAAATGGATAAACAGTGTCACATCATTAAGAGTCCAGTCTAAGAACCCTTCTCAGGGACCACCTAACTTGTCACAGTGGAAGTCCCCATAAAGAAATGACTGAGCAATGCTGAAGAGACACATGGAAGGCAAATTATACCCAAAAACATACATTAATGAAAACTGGTAACAGATTCTTTACAAGTTAAGCATCAGAAATTATAAGGAGTCAGAATATTTGTAGTTGCACAAAACTACTTCTTTTTGTTTGCATTATTAGTAATCAGAAAACTATATTTTAGTAAAAAATTAATGGTTCTATGATCTCAAATTTTTATGTATCAGTTGTGAGGACAGAATATTATACTAAAAGAACAAATACATGCATTTTGGAAGACATATTTATTATATAAAAAACAATGAGACAAATACACAGTTTTTGTTATGTCAAGGCAAGTAAAATAAATGTGCTACAATAAGAGTATTTTTTTTTCTCATAGTGACTTCAACATACAGTAGTTAAAACCAAATCCTTAGTAACTAGATTAGGCAGTTAAGTCCACTGACTGTACTTTAAATATTATATAGAAATATTCCAATAACCAGCGATAGGAAGATGCTCTTTCTGCATTTTATACCAAAGAGGCTGGATCCAAGAGATTTATTTCAAAATGTTTTTGTCTTTCCTCATGATCCACAAGTTTTGCCAACTCAAGCCACCGCATCAAAAAGGCAAAATAATTTATCTTGGACATTCCCAGCATAATAAAGTTTCTTTGCAACAAAACATCATTTTGGTGCTAACTAGCCAATTCATTAACTTTTGGTATGTTTGCACAGGTGTCACTGACTGCAGTTTAGCAAACAGTTTTGCTGATGACAGCAGGAGAGAAATAAAAGCCAGGCCACCATCTCTGCTAAGGTCCCTGACTGTGGGCAGGATGAACAGGTAATGCCAATTTAGAATAACAATGAATATTAACATTTACAGAGATCAGTACTGCAACACAATGACCAACTTTTACACAGCTGAAGCTTCGATCTGCCACAGTGTGTGTGTCCATGTGAGAGTCTTAAACAGGTACTGGAATAAAACCTTTGTTAGGCAATATCCACCTACTCTCAAAAATCTGTGCAACAAGTCTGTATATTAATAGAATATTCAATTTATAAACAGAATTTCCAAAGAAATCAAGCAGTAATTTCTCAAGCCATGACCTCATTACAAGGACAATATCCACCTAACGTATACATTAGTGTATGCAGCACTTTATTCATCATGCCTGTGGTAAAGACAAAAATTTGACTAAACAATATGGGCTTCAGGTGTTCAATCTTTTATCATTTCCCAGAACTTCTGGCTCCCAGCTACTCACCTTTTTGAACCATGTAGTGCAAAATTTGTTCAATTAATGATGTCACATAGCTGACATCTTGTAAAACAGGCAAATACGTATTCTCAGATGAAAATACCTCAAGCATTCTCATAGGAAGTGCAACATTCAGACTGTCATCATTGCAATTTTGCAGTAGCCTATAAATGAAATTAAAATTATTTAACAAGATATTTCTCTTATTTCACCACACATTCACCTTATAGTAACTTATTTCTATCTACCTGGTTTCCAAGTGCTTTCAGTGGTTTAGCTACACCTTTTTGATGGCATCTTTATAATAATAACTCCTGATTTTAGGGTATCTATGAATATGGCATCCTATCTTTAAATCCTACTAAATTTTTGCTCTGAGTGATTTAAAAATGTTGAGGTCTACTGCATAAACTGGAAGAGAAGCAAAGAATGCATGTTTTTCCAACCTGTACCACTAACCATACTAAAAATGAAGCCATGAAAGCCCCAGAGCAACACAGGCTGGGAACAGGTGCTAGGGAACATCATATGCATAACTAACAGAATATGTCTTTGATTACAGACTGAAATATTAAAAATACAACCATTCCCATCCTTTTAACAAGTTGCTTATGTAATAGCTACCAGTAACCACAGAAATTATGATGATTGAGAGCTTGTTTAGAATCCAAAGGATTTTTCAGTGTGAGATGTGTATGGCCTGAATTGCCCCAACAATGTGCTTTCTTCCCTATCCATATTAAGAGCTGCGTTTACAAAACCACAATTTCCCTGTAGTGAAAATGTACAATTCAATGCAGTGTCGCCACAGGTGTGTCCCACTGCACACAGACTTTCAAGCCCACCACTCAAATCTTCAGTATCTGGTGCCACTGTTTATCACACATACAGTTTACATACTTAAAAGAACAAAAGCTTCAGTGAGTTAAATGAAACAATTTTCTAAAAAACAAGTATTTTAAAGTGCCACTGAGTGTAACTAGTCCCTATTATTGACAAGAACAAATACATTGTTTTCTAATAATAGGATAGCTGTCAGATATTTAAGCCACCTTAACAGATTTACTTTCCTGTGATCCACTACAAATAATAAATTTAATGCTGAAGCCAATAATATAACTGCTTAATATGTCTTCAGTTCAAAATAAAGTGTGAGGAAAGCCACATTAAATTATATTAGTTTTAAAACAACATCTATCCAAAACAACATATCCTTGGAACATTAGTCTACTTCAGATAATAACATCTAAACACTACCAGTTCTCAAGAAAACCTGGTTTCCACAAATATTGCCAATGATATCACTATACAAAAACAGTTAAGAACATACTGAGGCCTATCCTAAGAGAGCATCCCTTAAGCACGTGTTGAACTCGAAAGTCAAGAGAGCTTAAGAAAGCTCCATTGTTCTACGTAGGAACAGGTATCCTATACTATGGCTGACACATATGTAATATAAACAGTCCTCTACATAAGATACATGTATATTTAATACTTCCCTTGCTGCGAAAAGAAACAAACAAGTGCCCAACACAATTTCTGAACACTTTTTACATAGCAGCACAAAGAAAAAAAGAACTTACCTGCAACACAGCCCCAACAGTCTTTTTATTTGGAATAAGCAAGTAAGTCTGTCTGGACCATCCAATTGCTTAACAAACTGAGAACTCTGTTTAATTAAATTCTGACACATCCATACCTGCAACAAGATATGCACAAGTTTACAGTTTATAATGACAAGTTCTAGCATCTATGGCAACTCAGTAATATTTCAGTGCTGTTGCGGATACCTTTGGAGAACTTACAAAACACAAACTCAGGCTGAATCACATTCAGCTGAGAAAAAAAAAATTGCTACACTACATAAATCACATAACCACTGGTACTAAACTTTCAAAGTTGACTGAGTTACACCATCTGTTAATTTTTTTGTTTTTAAATAGCCATAATTCTTTAATGTCCATTATTAACAGCCAGCATGAATCACACTTACATTTGGAAAGCTGGCAGCGATTGATATGCCAGCAATACTGAACAGTGAGAAAAAAAATATCACCCAAACACCTTGGGAATGACCAGGGGGCTAAGTAGAAATACTGCCTAAAAATTAAAATACTAATAGAAGTATATTATTTTTAAAAATGTACTGTGAATAAAACACATAGGATTTTTCAAGGCTTCATTTCACATACTATGTATGTGTGTGGGCACACGCACTTGTAAAATCTAATGTTAAGTTATTGTGACTAAATGAAAAACAGCAGAGTGCAGTGAGCAGTGCACTTTCAAATGAAAGACTACTTTAAAAGTGCATGAAATGCAAGTACCACGGATCAAAGTAAGTAACAGTACTCACCAAACGCTTTGAATCCTCATTCTGTCTATAGAAAAAGAGTAACTGGCGAACTAAAAGAGTCAAATTCGCTCCATTAGCAGTGGAGAAGGTTCCTCCAGTCTGGGCCAAATTAGCACAGCGATCAAATTCACTTCTTTGGATAGAGTACTTAAAAACAAAACATGCATCAATGTATCAGTAATGGTTACGACTTAAAACAGAGATTCAAAATTCCAGCTTCCCATAGAAAAAGATTGCAAAGAAGTAGAACAGTTACAACACACATTTGATAAGAGATCAAAATATACACATGATTTCATAGTGGAAGCCATAATAACTCCATTCTGTAACTCAGAAAGTACAGTTGCAACAAATCTGTCACTTATCAAGCATATCACACCAAACATTTTAGTCTAGTTTACTCAAATTAACGAACTTAAACAAAACTCTTTCTTAGAAGAATCTACCCAGTAGCAACTTAGAACAACTTTTTGACTCAAACCACTCCCTTAGCCATACTGTAAAAAAATTTAAAAGCTCCACTGGTGTGTGAAAGTTCTTAATACCTAGTGGTTTTTATCCCATTTATCAGCTAAAAAAAACATTGCACGATCCCACTCAGGTCCATGCTTTGCAGAATATACATCTGTTTACTAAAATACTGAGTTTGAAATGAAAATTTCAAGAGGGAAAAAAGAACTTCCACTTTCTCAAATACTCAAAACGATTTTTCAACGAAATTATTTATTACTAGAAAGCCTCATTTTCAGCAAAACTGTTTAGCATCTTTTTAACTAAATAAACAGGTACTGACTTGATGTTTTCTGTCTCTGTACCCTCTCACAAACGACTGGATTATTATTGCATTTTTCAGCCTCCGCCTTTCTTCCTGTAAAACAAAGCAAGAAAACTGAAATCAGCACCACAGGACTAACTCTAATTTCTACCATTTTATCAATTATTTCTGTATTCAGAATGGGTTTTTAATGAAAATTATGCAGTAATCATTAGTAAAGTAAGTTATTTTAATGTTTGCACCCAACACACATAAATCAGTGAGAATGCTTTTTATGTTTTTAAATGCAAATTTACCATTAGATACTGCAAAAGAATCTTTAATACTCAGTATGTAATACTGTAGAAATCAACGTAAGTATTTTATTACTTTGCATCGCTTTATTGTTAATGCATTTTATTAGACAAAGTCTTAATACTATGTTGAAAAATGTGGAAGCATTCATCAAATTCAATGACATCATTCCTTTTTCTGCATAGAGCAGCAAACACTGATGACCCACTTGTTTTCATTCAAATAATATACAAGCATTATGATGCTGGCACAGTTTAGATGTGGGGAAAACATTAAAAAAAAAAAAAAATCAGTTATTTGGAGACAGTACTTCTGTCAAAAGGAAAATGAGGCTTAAAGCTCACTGTGGCCCAGGAGCACAATGCGGAAATTAATAAAATTTCTTAGTCTCTTTTCCAAACCAGACGTATCTAGTGAGTCTTTCTATGACATCTTCCTCAGTAGGTGGAAAGAGTAGCAAAAATCACTCCTTTACAATGGCTCTGAGGAACTGAAAGCCAACTTGCTTGAGATGCTATGGAAAGAGCATTTAGAGGGTCCTGACAACACCCTCAGCATATCCCATTACAATAAATATCTACAGGAAGTGGCTACTGTAAGTATGTTTCTAACAATGTCCATATGGCTTCCTAGGGAATAAAAGAGGAAAATAGAGAGCTGTTCCTGAACCTAGAGCTACAAAGCAGTGGTTGAAGGAAAATACAAGGATCAAGAAGCCTGCTTGAAAAAGAGAAATTTTAACCTAATCAATCCTTAAACTATAATGAACCTTTAATTCTGAGGGTCACCGGGCAAAACAAAACACCAAAACGTTTTCATAAATTTCACTGAAATACTTTTAGGGAAGTTCACATAAACTTTCAACTCACAAAACCTTGATTTCTAATTTACTGTCCTATAAAGGCACATCCAACTTAAAAACACAACCTGAACTGACCAGAGAAAACACCAAACAAAACTGTTATTCAAGCCCCATTTTATTTTTCTTGGAAAATGCTGGTTCTTAAAGCAACTCCTCTGAATAAGCAGATTCTTGAAGACTCTAATTACCTCTAAAGCATGGACCAAAATCAAAATTTTGATGAGCCAAAGGGTATTTTTCTCTCCAAAGTATCAACAGTAAAAGTGCAATCAGGAGAGTTTCAGAGAGGTGGTGTTTCTTCATAAGCATAATGTAAGGCTCAACTAAAACACAGATAAGTTCTCCTTCTCTCTAGGTACTGGTTTTATCTCAGAACACATAACTGTCAATCAGAGACTCGTAATTGCAAAGGTTTTAAGTCTGAGGTCACTGCTAAGATTCTGCTACAGTCAGTTTTTTAAAAGCCATAGCTGATTTTATTCTCAGAGGAGTCATTCATTTTGTGAAAATGTGCTCCATGCCACAGCAAATCATTGTGTGCACGTGTGTACATACACTGGGATGAGTGTATGGCTCTGCATCAGCTTTGCAAAGAACACAGCCAAGCAACTGCACGGGTTTATGGACCACAAAGAAGAATTTTTACATATGTGGCTGAGTACTCATTGATCATAAATCTAATTCATAACATGGAATTCTGAACTAACAGGTGAAATCCTGGTACTTTCACACTTGAACTTGGTCCATAACTACACACTCATGTTGGGAAGGAAAAAAAGCAGTAACTGTCCACAGGAACTGAGGAGCCACTGCAGAACTTGTGCTTAATCTAGCATGGGTCAAACACACCTTTAAGGGCCAAAGAGCTGTTTTCTTCATGAGCATGAAACCTGCATAGTTACACTTTTTAAACAGTACTTAGCACCGAATTTTTTTCAACTTCTGTCGGAAGGGTGGGGGTAAAATGACAAAATAACATATTTACTCAAATTCCATACTACTAAATTTTGGGTTCTTCCTTTCCATGCTTATTCCTCCTTTGCGTTATTCCAGACTGAATTTTCCAGAGCAGTAAGCTTCCATCACAAACCAGTATTAAGGTTGCTTAAAGCCTCACACATCAGCTTCTCACCACTCCTTAATTCAGGTGATTTCAAAGCACTTGAGCACTTTTCAAAGCATTGGAGAATCATTGTTCTGATTTTACCTTCATAGAACTGAGGCACACTCTGGGGAAGTGAAGTACTAAAGGTCAGCTAAGAAACCATAGCAGAACCAGGAGCAGAAGAAAGTTTGCTGAGACTAACTCGCAGTAATAGATTATGGACAAGGTAAAACTTGCAATTTACTAGCCAAATCCCTATCTTTTCTCAACAAAGACTAGATCTAATAAACACCAAAATAAAAGAAAATTCCCTTTGCACCCAGTGCATGGTTATCTTGAGATGAAAGGCACTTCTAAGAAATATCTTAAAGCACTCAAACTGTTTTGCCAGTTAAAGCATACTTTTAAAACTATATAGAACTTGCAAACTAAAAGAAAACATTGCTGAACTAAGTAGGACTGCAGCAGAAGCACTTTGCACTGTAAATTTAACATCAAAGAAAAATCCAGTGGGCAGGCAAACGCTTACAGGCTACTTTACCTCTCGTTTTCTCCTTTCTTCCTGAGTACGATGAAGGAGAGAAGCCTTTTCTTCCTGTAAGACACAAAAAAAGATATTACTGCATTTTCATTCCAACGTGCTTCAACTGTGTTCAGGATATTTAATGCAGGCTTCACTTCAGGGATTGCTCAGAATGCCTAACACGTAAAACAGAGAGAAAAGTAGGCTTTAATCATTTTCTGAACACACAAATACATGGCACGCAGCCTTCCCAAAAGAACAGTGATGGAGGGAAGTTATGTTCCTATGAAAAGGGACTGGCAAAGAGCAGCAAAATGTACTGATCCCTGTCCACGTTTGTGCTCTCAGCATCCCAATTACCCTGGCGAACATCACCTATTTACAAATGGCAGAGCTGGAGCACAATCAGGTCCCAGTCCCACCAGACCACAGGAGAAGTCTGAGTGTTTTCCTTGCCTGGAGGGTACATAAATCCCTGGCCCAGGTGCACACAGCAAGTTGTGGCACGTTCAGAGCAATCACATCCTGTTCCAAAACCCCACGCTTTTGTCTAACTTGCAAAAAAGCACGAAGCTCTTATCTTTACTTATTCTTTTTCTCAAAACTTGTCCAGAGATGTCAAGAGAGACATCGAATAAATGGCAGGAATTTTTTTCTTTAAAAATTTTGAAGTCTTCACCCAAATTAAGGCTACACACCAAAACTTTCAGGACAGTGATCTCACCAACAGAGAAAAAGAAAAGAATACTAAACTATTCATGAGGCCTCAAAATCCAATATTATTACAAGAGAAAAACCATGCATCAGCTTTTAAACCACAATCTTATATGAGTACTCATAGATTGCAATATATAAACAAAGCTTTATTTGCAAGAGTCCCTTACTGGATGGTTCTGGGTAATTTCCAAAGAAATATACAAAATAATTCAATTTTGATGCACAGTATTCAGTTTCCACTGCAGGCAACAGGAGATGAAAGCACCCTGGCACCTTCCCAAATTCAGTCTAAAACACACAGCAGCTTTAAGGAAACTATTTTCATTTTTTGACACTATGACATATATGACAACTTCAGTTTTTCTCCGTACACCTCTATTAGCCTAGAGAAGTTAAGAAATTAAAAAACACTCAACGGAAAATGTATTTTAATACAGAAAAATCAACCTGAAGTTGGCAAACAGATGTTTATAAAATATTTAACTACAGCTGAAACAACTGTGCTGGAATACTTTTAATATCTATCAGCAGATTCAAAAAATGAGAGCAAAACTCTTCTGCATTTCTTTTCTGAAGATACAGAGGAAGCAAAGTCATGATTCTCTTAGATTCTTTAGGATAGAAAATACTCTTACACAGCCCACCAAGAGAGTGAAAAAGAAAGAAAATCCCACAAGAAGGTTAACCATCTTTCCTCTAAAGACAGTATTTATGGCCAAAGACACCACTAACTACAGCTATTGCCTTCTAAAGACAGGGTTTGTTCCATGTGTTAAACACAGCATAAACAAACGTAAGGAAATCCATACATAAGGATGATGCATCTCCACTCAAGCAGTACACAAAGGCACACACAAAGACAAAATAAGGTACTAAATTAATAACTAACAAATGGCTTAAAGTTTCAGGACTTTTTCAACAGCTGATACCTGATGCATTAAAGAAGTTGGTGAAATGTCCCTGTTTAGAAGTTATCATTCTGCAGACAGCACCATGTAAAGTGCATTTCTGCTTAGAAACAACGTTCTGTAATTTGTCCTTACACTTCAGAGAGAATTGAAAAAAAAGCAGAACAAAATACAAGAAAGGGAAAACAAATTGCTGCATGTGGATAGAGACGAGAACGGTATGAAAAAACACAAGCAAAGACAACAAATACAAATGATGAGCAGATAGTGGTTTATCAGAAACAAACAATTTTAAATCATTTGAAGAGGGAGGGAGATATAACGGGGCAGCTCATCCTTAGAGTATCACCAGATTTTCACTGATGAGGAACTGGGTCCCTTTGTGGCAATCACTCTTTACACCAATCCACTCTTAAACTAACAAAAGTTAAGTTTTTAGTCAGCCACATACTTGCTTTGAGTACTTGTAAAGAAAAATGTCTTTCTAAAGAAAATAGAAGAACTGTCCTAAGACAATAAAATATTCAGGTAAGTACATCCCACCTTTAAAAATTATTATGGGTAAAATAATACTGTTACTCATGTTCACAAGATATACACAGATCATAACTATGACTAAAGAACATATTTAAATTAAATTCAAGAAAAATATATCCCCTTAAGAGTTATTAAACCAAGCTGGAATACACTGCCTTTTCAGAAATTAAAAAGTAACAGTACATGTGCAGAAGAAAACAAACCTGCAGTAAGAAAGAGATGAAAAGAACCATGAAATAATCCTCTTCACCTACAAAGCGCATTCTAACAAAATCATTTCTTAAACAGAGGTAACTGCAGTCACCTCTGAAATCCTCCCTGAACTGGCCCTTAACAACCAGCACTGTGAAAAGGAGCCGAACTCAGCAGCTGCTGTTCTGTGGCTGGTTGTGAATGACAACAGCGTTACTCAAGTGACACACTTTTGACAACTCCCACTCAGAGGCTCCTGACTGCTGCCGGCGACAGCCACAGCTCCAGCACCTCTCCTGCTGCCGCCAGCCAGAGCTCCTCACGGCAGGAGATGGCCCGGCAGGAATCCCAAAGATCACACCTGGCTCACTCCCACTCCCCAGCTTGCCTTGGTCCTGTGGTGGTCTTTCTTCACCTGCCAGACAGGCACACGCCAGGTGCTGAGTCCTCCTTTCAAGGCGGGCAGGCAGACAAGGCAGGGGGAACGAAGCACGAGCTTGTCCTGGCTCTGTCAGCCCTAACTCAAAAGGAGTGAAAAGCCATTCCCTGAATCACAGTCCTGACTTTTTATGATGTGGTCACCTTCCTTCAGGAGCTTGCTGTCCCAAGAGCAGAACAGGGAATACACCGTCTGTGAGTCTGGCAGTCCCCTTCCTGCCTGATGCTATCCCCAACAGAGAAAAGACAACCAACCTCCTGCTCTAGCATGAGAGCTGCAGCACCACGAAAAACCCAATTTGAGAAGTTTTCTGTGAGGCAGGGCACAAAGAAACAAGAAAGCAGAGAAAGCGTATGTGACAGCAAAACACAATGCGACATTACAGAGCGTGACTCAAAGGGTAAGACAGGAGGAGGAAAGAGGTGAAACCAGGGAAGCAGATGGAGGACAGCACACAGAAAGGAAAACTTGTGACTGCCACCAAAGAAATGCTGAGTAACATCTGAAATGTTAACTTGTACACTGGGATAAAACTGCTGTGTACAGTACTATTCATCACAGCAAAGTTCCTGGTGGCAGAACTGCTGTAAGAGAGCAGCTGAGAACAGTCACATCTGGCAGTGGAATGATGTCAATGTCAGTGCTTCAAAAACACCAGTTCAATCCATAATGAAAAAAAACTGAATTAAAATTGTTTTCTGAGCTCATTTTACTGAAATACGCTTTTTGCTTCCAAAAGTATGTTTGCAGAACTCGTAGCTTTCACATATCCTAAACAAAGACTGAATAAGGTACACAAATACAGAAAATTATTATTATTCTCCTTCTGCATTTGAACACTTTGTCTTGAGAGAAACAAACTTTTAGCTCTCTTGTCTCAAAAGCCAGATTCAGAAAAACAAAATGTATACATAATTAAATCCTTTTCAACACTTCTAGTATTTGTTGACTCTTACAATCTGAAATTGAACACTCCTGGACAGCTATGATAATCAAGCTATCTTATACCAAATAAATTTGAAACCTAAATACGCCAGATGCAAAGATGAAACTGAATCATTATTTTCAGGTCCTAGCTAAACACTGATTACGGTTTTTTAAAAAACTAGTAATAACACACTGAAGCCAAAAAATTAATATTATTAATAAATGTTTGCTGCTTATTTACAAACAAAGAGGGTTTATTTTGGTTAGTAGCTGAGAATGCTTTGTATTTCACATCACAAGAGGTCATGCAAAGTACAAGGCATGACTTTTTATGAAATCTTCTTTAAAAAATAAATAAGCACTTGATCTTTTTAATTTTTACGGACAGTTACAAAAACTTCTATGGTTTTCATCGACAACATCCAGGAACTTGAATCTTTTTTTCTTTCCTTAAAATGAGGAACAAGACTTTACAGCTGAATTTAACTTGAACAGCTGAATTTAACTTGAACCACATAAAAATCAGTAACAACTCCCAAAACAAATGAAGTGATCTAAGCAATTTATAGAAAAAAATTCCTTTCAACACAAGTATTCAGTAAATCCAATAAATAAATGGAAAATTTTCTGACATTTATTTTTACAGAACAAATGTGGACACTGGGAGGTGTCCCCCATCTTCTCAACAATGTTCCTATTTCTCAACCTTACTTTAGACAAGATGAACTCCAACCGTTTTTTTTAAATCTGAAAAGTAAAAGAAATTTGCATTTTAAAAGGCTTACAATGTCTTGAACTGAATAATTTGAATTCCACTGAACAGGTCTGAGTATGTTCAACAGCTTGAAATATTCAGCATTTAACCAGTTTGTGACTCCTCTTAATAATGACGTAAATAATCAGAGATATATTTATATGTAGAGAAGACCATCCTACAGAAGATGGGAGTTTGAACTACGCCCAGGAGGAGGCATTTGGCCCCAGGAAAGCCTGGCCTCACTGACACCAATGTCACAGTGCTCCTAGAAAACACCTCAGCATTTTAGCCGAAATTTACTGCGGGACGTAGGGAGGATCTGGAACCTCTTCTATAGTGGTGCCCACAAAACCACATACAGTGGAACCCGGATTTGATTGGAGGCTCTAGAGGCCAACTAAAATGCAAGAAAGTTGCTTTTACACTTGCACTCAGCTTGCCTCTATCACGATTTTTAAGATGTATATTGTACACAAAGCTGTAGTTGAGCGGTTTCTAGTGGAAGGTGTCCCTGCCCATGACAAGGGGCTTGGAACTAGGTAATCTTCAAGGTCCCTTCCAACCCAAACCATTCTATGATTCACCATTTTCTGAGGAACAAGCAGGAAAAATATATTTATAAAAGTAGAAATGTTTTGTTTTGAACCTAAAAAAATGGCACGTAACTGAAAATAACAGCATAATCACTGCTGTCAGCTAATTACAACTCCATCTTTTGTAGCTTGCTTTCAAATGAGGAGAATTTCAAATGTTACAGAGAGAGAAAAAAATGCGCAATGAACTAGTATCCATTAACTGTGTCATTTCCTACTGACAGGTAGTCATTATTTTACAACGTGACGGTCTCCTCATACTTCCACACCCCAGATCTGAAATTCCAAGAGTATTTGCTGTGACACTGCAAGATTCTGGGTAAAACACAGCTCTGACTCAGAGTGAATTATGTACCTGCACATGGAGCTACGCCATGTGCCTTACGGGACAAAGGTCTTAGGGAGCAAAGCACTGGAATTCTTTCCCACCATTCAAAAATAAACACTGAATTTGTAATTCTTATCTAGAATTCCCACACTATAAATCTTTAGCATCATTTCACTTCCATTGTGGCATGGTGTAGGTTCAAAAAAGTTATAAAAAAATAGAAATTATTCCTTCCTAAAATTATTAACTATTTTCCTCAATCAATGAGCAAGAGAGAAACAAAACTGGTTTTTAACTGTCCCATCAACGCTTATATCCTACAGGCATCTACCACGACAATCGATCCCAGCATGGGCAAATCTCTCCATACACTGGCAATTTTACAGTCTACTGCTTCTAAAACTTTAATTTTAATTCCACGAGAAGTTATTTCATGTGTAGAATACAGACAACAAAGAGCAAACAAGGTGCTTCTGGAGTTCTTCCTCTGCACTTCAGCTGAAAGCAGGGGTAAATATACCTAAGAATCTAATGTTTAATGTCATGCTTCTAATTTATGAAAGCACATCAGTAACTACTAAATTAAAATATAAACAAACCTTGTAAATTGAAGATCTGATTAGTAAAAATGTCCATATTAAAAAAAATTACTGAGACTTTTTAAAATACAGGTGGAGTCATCAATATTTGCTCATTAGTAAGCTTCCATCTGTTCCACAAAAAAAGCCAAAGATCAAAAAGAACGCCAAACTCAATGAAGATGTTTTCACTTTCACTTTCATGACAGTGCTAACTCATCTGTATTACAAATTCTGAAAAAGGAGAGGGTTTTTAAAATCATCTCAAAATGCATTATAATTTAAAAATACTCTACTTTAAACAGTCTTGGGATTTGTAAAAGCATGGTTTAGATATCTCAAGTGATACTGTACACTTGACTTAATATTCTTTTAACCATTTTTCCTGTTAGGCTTCCAAGGTGTCATTCAAACATTTCACACAGTAATCAAACGATGTGGAGCTACAGAGCCCCTTGTACCTCAGCATTGGTCTGGGGATCCCCTGCATGGATGTACCAAAGCATTGCTACCTCAGATTTTTCTTAATACTACCAAAATGAATGGAGTAACACTAGGCCTGACCGTCCCAAATCAGGCTGATGTGGTTAAACCGATTTTGTGCTGTGTTCAGCCTCACGCTAAAACCAGTGAAAGCTGCCAGCTGTCCCCAGAAGACCTGGGACACTCCACCTAGCAGAAATATGCTCACTGCACGGGACACGGGGATGGGCTGGGCAGCAGCCAGGTGAAGGACCATCTGCTCCAGCCCCCTGCACAGTCGGGCTGGGTGAGGCCAATCTGAGCTGCAGCCCAAGCCAACTCCTCATGCACAGCTCTGCATTTCCTGCCTAACACACCACAGACTCTCTGCAGCCACAGCCTTCCAGGCAACAATTACTGTCCGGTACAAAATGTCCATGAGTAATTCAAGACGTTCCCATATTGAACTCTGATAACAGTATTCATTTTGGGAGACTACTTTACTTCAGAAGCACAAAAATATGGTTTGCCAGTTACAATTAAACTAACTTTAAAAATTTCTTTTTAAGAGCCTCCTAGAGCAAGGAAGCACGTTTTAAAGATGATGATGATAAGCTACCCTAAGTATAAAAATATAAAAATAAATAAATAAAACCCACTAACATTAGCTTATCACATTGTAAATAAAATCCTGTATCTACAGCCTCAAACACATATACAACAGGGCAAACAGTCAAGATGAATCAGCAGATTCCTGAAAGTGGGTATGGAAGGAAAAGTCCAAGCACTGACAATACCACCTACATTTTTACACTTTTGTACAATGCATTATTATAATGCTACAATAATATTCTAAAAGGATCAGTCACTGGGGTAGTAATTTTGAGAACACTAATTTGCAACTCAAGACTAGAACAAGTGATACTTAAAAACTATTTCTTTTTTTTTGTCGAAAGATATGGGTGAAGTGCCTCTCTACAGCATCCACAATTCAGACCATAACATACATGAATATAAGATGCCAATAGTGCAAAAAACAGACCTGAAGCTCTTTAGTTGTGTAATTCAAAAATGCCATACTAGCTAGTGATGAGAAGGCACACCAGATTCAGCACCTAACTGCCACAATTATGCAAGTCCCCAATTATACTTCCATCATTGCTCTTCTACTGATACTAACTTTGTGCAATCAGCCCCTTGCGAGGCCTAAGGGAACACTGCAGACACACGTGGTGGTGCCAGACAGGTGTCAACACATGTGAGCCGTGACCAACACACTTACTGTTTGCAGCTGCAGGTCCATCAGCAAAATCACACTTCTAACAGTGTTGCTGATCACTGTTTTGGTGTAGCTGTATTCACATCAGGCTCCACTGGCACCTGTAGCACTGACTGGCTCCTCAAACAGGTGTCCCTGTGTCCGTATGGGGAGGTTTTGTCATTGTTCTGCAGAGGTGCAAGCACGTTTGGGAAACTTCCCCAAACTGGGTACAGAGTTATTCTTAGCATTAAGCCTGCACAGCACCAGTATTTCTGAGCTGTGTCTTCTTCCACCAAAGGAATCACAATAGGCAGCACAAAGTATGCAGCTCGCTACCAAAAGCACGGCAGCAGTACAGTGTTGGATTTTTCTAAAACTATACACCACTTGGCAGGGCAACAGCGTTTGTCAAAAAAATTAGGTTTTTTAGTATGTGTAACAAAAGCTGAAAGGAAATAATTTACAATTCAGCCTTCTGTAAAAATGAAGCCTATAGGTATGAGCAACATGATCCCAAGGAGCCTATGATGCTAAATAATGTGAAACTCGTGGAACCCACATAAACACTTCCCACAGCAATCTCTGTTGTAGTACGTTTTCACAGAAGTTCAGGTAAACTGCACTTAGAAGTAGTTTTTAGTGCTGTTTAAATAAATTCTTTCATTAGTACTGTACACAGTTTCTGAAAATAAGCAGCTATTTCCAGGACACTCTAGGATGTCTGTATAACCGTGATGCCCAAAGCTGCGTGTAACTGATTTGCACTGATGCAGCACAAGCACTTCCGTGAACCAATGCAAAATCACGGAATCTGTGCACCAGTCAGTACCAATCTCATCATGAAACACAACCTCTACAGCACAGAGTGAAGGTTATGCATCAATTTCAGTTTCCAGTCCTCTACATGCTAATATTTGCCCTTGGAAATTTATCCCTGCATAACATTAATAAATTTGTCCCATATTATTAAAATAGACATAATTCTGATACATTTTCATGAACTGATAAGTGTAAAAGAATACGTTATGACAGTTGTTTACTTCTGTAGAAGACAACATGTTCAGCAAGACACATTTATGAGCAAGTCAGGGTCAAAAGTTGCAAAGCACCTGAAGTGTACAGCTGAGCACGAGGGCATGTTCTGCCAAGTCCTACTTAAGGTGGGGATTATTTATGGCATTTTGACTCCTGTAATGCCAGTTTATGTAGACTAATGAACAGAAATGTCTTAAGATAAACAGAAGATGAATCAGAGGAAAAGCTGCATAATCCAAATACAGTTCTGTACACAATCTCTTCATATTAAGTCAAGACGCCAAAACGCAAACTTTACTGTGATTTTAATATCACATACTGCAGTATTTTTGCTCATTTCCTCACTTAATCAAACCTTAAAAGTTTCCAAGAATCAAACTTGCTTTTAGTGCACAGTAATGAAAACGTAAGACTTATTTTTTTACCCAATTAAAATTCAGAAATACTAATAGGAACACTCATTAGCTTCCCACACAGTCATCTCCAATGACAACGGGGAGACTCAGTATTTTCACAGTGAATTAAAGTGACCCCTCCAGATCAGGCCACTTCTAAAAACACTTCGTCCTTTCTGTCGTTCTTCGGAAGTCCTGTGCCCTTCAATGGTCGACTGAACATCTGCTTACCCTGTCCAATCAGCAAGATCTGAATAAAACATTCTGCTTCTTTTCCATCAATAAACACAAGGAGATCAAATAGTCTGGTACAGCTGACAATTAACTGCTACTCACCCCGCACAAGACAAACTGACTGAACCTAAACTTGACAGAGACCAACCCGGCAGCCCCGGCTCACGTGGATGAACCTCCCCCAGCAATTCGGGTTGTGTGAGGCTGTGTGTGTCCTACATCCCTCCGGCGAGGCAGGTCCACGCCAGACATTCCCTCTGGAGGGGAACGACAGAAGGTCTCCGAGTCCTTTCCCCCTGGAAGACCTGGAGAGCGACTGCTCGGGAGGTGCCACCGGCCACGACACCGGGATCGATCGATCGCCTGCGGGGGGGACGAGCCAAGGAGACATTTCCTCGCTTCCCACAATTCTTACTACACTGCAAGCCTGGGATGGTGTGGCCCGATCATACAAAAAATAATAATAACAGAGAGACAGGAAGATCAGAGATAAACACATCATCAGGAGGGGAGGGCTATTCCCCTCTATTAAACCTTAGTCATCGCTGCTCCCATTTCTGAAGGCCCGACGGTGAAACACCGATAACAGGGCGGGGGGCGGCGGAACCGACACAGACACAGGGACGGGCGGGCGCCGCTCCTTACCTTCCTACTCGCTCCTCCGAGGGACACCTTGGGCCTTGTTTTGAAATCCCCTTCAAAGCTGAACATGTTTACAGCTTATCCCATGGGGAGCGGGGCCCGGCCGGCCGGCAGGGCGAGCGGAGGGGCCGCACGAACCCCCCGGGCTGGCGCCCCGCGGCCCGCCCGCCC
>VWPU01004789.1:0-97086 GCA_013398955.1 Callaeas wilsoni | reverse complement strand
CCGCCCCCGCCGCGCGCGGCCCGGAAGCGCTCGAGAGCGCGCCGGAAGCGCGTCCCCCGCGGCCCGGCCAAGATGGCGGCGGACGCCGCCACCGAGCTGCTGTTCCTGGACACGTTCAAGCACCAGAGCGCGGAGGTAAAGCGGGGTTCGGGTCCGCTACTGCTCTCACCTTCCTTCCCCTCCTCTCCCTTCTCCTGGGCTACTGCCGGCGCCCTCTTGCTCGCGCCGGGGCTTCCCGGGAGTCCGGAACCCCCGCTAGGGCGGGCCCCGGCGGCGGTCGGGCAGGAGCAGCCCCGGGAGGTGCCGTCAAGGGGGAGATGCCGCCTCCTTCCTGCTTCTCCTGACACGAAGCCTTGCTCAAGCTGTTGTCCTGGCAGCCCGCGGTGCCGCTGGCCGGGGACGGAGGGTGGTGGGAAAGGAGCGAGGATTTAGAGGTGAAGGAGAGCAGAAACGAGCGGAGAACAAAGAAGATAAACGTGCTTCTAGAAGGCGATAATGGAAGAAGTCGTTTAGAGGGCCATGCCCTGCCGCTTGTAAGATTTCTGATGCTCTTATGTAGCTGATGATGAGGAGGGATATTTGTGTGTTTGTGATATATTCCTTTAGATTTTTTCACTTTACACAAAAGGAGTGTTTCAGCTTTTTTTGGCAGTGGTAGATCGTGGAAATATTCCACTTTGGGGCTGTTATGCTGTAGATGGTTGGATCCTGAGCATCTTTGAAGCTGTTGCAGCAGGTTTGCCTGGGGCTCAGCTCGATGTGCTGCTCAGTGAGGAAGAGTGGGACTATTAGGGGGAAAGTGATTGTGTACTGTAACATGAGAAAGATGTTTCAGATTCATGGAACAACTCGACTGTGTTCATGGATAGGCATTAGGGAAAGAAAATGGAGTATTTTGAGCTCATGCTGCAATGAAATGCAATTGAGAAGTTATTCAGGTGTCTTCTGACTGTCCGGATCATCTAGGCCCAAATGTATCTTTAACTCTAGTATTTAAGACTGTGTTAGGCAGGGAATGCTAGCCAGTGCTGTTCCTCTGGGTAGAAACAGTAGCCACTCTTGTTCCTCTCCAGGACCATATGTTCTCTTGCTGAACATTTTTAGTCGTGTTCTTTTTAAATAATTTTGTGTCATTTTCATTCTTGCCAGTGACATTTTCTGAACCTGAACCTTATGTGTTTTACATGTTTCTTGAAAGCCTTCTTTATGTTACACTAGTTCTTCTGCTATGTGGATTATGAGCATTGCACTGGAACTTACAGTTCTTGAAAAGTACTGCTGTGTTTTTGAATAAAATTATTTATTTGGCTTAGCTGTGCAGTTTAACTACTATTGAGTGGTTCTGATGTAGGGTCTTTTTTTAATGTTTTTTAGGAAAAGTGAGTTGAATTCACTTACTGATTTGGTGATGTTAATGCATGGCTGTCAGGGCATAATCCTGTATCATTTAAAGAGGAATTTGTCTTTATTTGGGCGGTGCTCCTGGGGATGAAGCTCCCCAGCAGCAGCCCTTCCTCCAGAAATCTTCAGTCTCCCGCATGACTCAGATCTGTTTTAGAGGCACAGATGAGCTCCCCCAGTCCTGACTGCATGCAGACTGCCCTCGTCCTGTTCCTCTTCATGCATCTGTGCTCCCTGTCCTAGCAGGGTTGCTTTGGTTCCACCATCCAGCTTCTAACACGTCGGCCCACAGGCCAGGGTGTTGTATTGTGTGCTAAAAAACGTCTGTGTAGATTTTTCCTGGTAGAAGACAGTGGCACATGCCCAAAACCGTATCTTAAAAACTGTTTTTAAAACGCCACTTTTCCTGTTTCATTGCTTACTAGCTTTCTAAAAATTTTAGTACTTCCTTGCTTTCTGACTGTGGTGAAAGAGATACATTTTGACTGCAGATCAACTTGTTTTTTAATTTTCATTTTTTAATTGTGTTAATAGACAGGTAGATCAGTGGTTTGGGTTTTTTTTCCTATCAGTCTGCTAATTCAGCTTGCTCATTGGAAACGTGATTCTGGGCTTCTGTTAAGAAAGCCTTTATATGTTTACAATTGAACATCAAATTATATATGTGTACTGTTTCATGGCCATATATGTGGTAAAAATGATGGATAAATGTGATAAGACCTAATGCAGTGAATTTAGTGAGAGAGGACTTCCAGCATTTGTGTTTTGGTAGCTGCTGCATGGAAAGACACTGTAACTTTGATAACTTCCTAGTTCGCTCAAACATCTTTTTGGAGTGTGTAAGAGTTCTTTATACTTGCTGTTTCTGTGTGGTAAACAGAACTGATACTTGCTAAAGGTTTTCAGCTGTTGCAAAATTGGAAAAATAAACATCATATGGAATTTCTGTATGAATCTAGCAAAACTGACTTACAGTATCATTATAATTTTTAATATTATATTTGAAAAATGAAATTTGCTAATGTTTAGAATTACATGACACATACCTTCTGCCTGGAAAAAACAACCTGTAACTGTTTAAAAGATTCTTGCAAATAAAGGTAGTAAATAAAGTAAATAAACCAGTAACACTTTCTATGAAAAAATAGTGTTAAATATATAAAAAGTGCCCAGATTATATTAAAAACTCCATTTTTCTAACAGTGTTTATCAGTGTTTAGCATTTTACAGAGTTGAATTTTATTTTTAGGATGGCAGTGTGTTCCATTAGTAGAGAATACAAGTACAGTATGTTGTTTGTGCTTTGCATTTCCTAGACTTTGCTTATTCTTTGTTTTGTAGCAAAGTACCAATATCGATGTGGTTCGTTTTCCATGCGTGGTTTACATAAATGAAGTCCGTGTGATTCCTCCAGGAGTGAGAGCTCACACAAGTTTGCCTGACAACAGGGCTTATGGGTAAGTGAAAGATACCAGGTATCAGATTCAGAAAAACCTTCCTCTTATTTTTTGTTGAACTTTTGTGTCTCAATAGACCTTCCTGCATAAAAATATAGAATTCATTTATGTGTTTGCTGAACTTGTAATTATTTTGGGGCTTTACTTAAACAGTATAATTTTAGGGATTTTTTTCCCTTTGTAGTCCTGCTTACTCTGATAAGGATCTAATCTAATTTAATTTTACTTTTATTCTGTTTCTAGAGAGACATCCCCCCATTCATTTCAACTGGATTTGTTTTTCAACAATGTCAGCAAACCAAGTGCCCCCGTTTTTGATCGGCTAGGAAGGTAAGTTCTTTCAAGATTAGTGTGTGACTTCATTATCTACCTTTTCTTCCTGAAAATTTTTATAGTGCAGATAATACAAGATAGAAAATCCTGTATCTCCCATGACTTTCATATTTGGTTTGGATTTTGTTAGTTTGTGTTCTTATTCTTTTCCGCCGATCTGTGTGGAAGGACAGAGGTTTATGCTTAAAATAAGAAAAGTTTCTGTTATTTTTAAATTTACAGAGCCCATCTATATTAGTGCAAAGAATTCTGTAGAAATAAGTGATTTTGCGCTCTTGTTTTTAATAGTGTGTATTTGTTCAGTGTTTTATTGTTGGCTTGTGTGATTAGTATTGCTGTGTTTTATTTCTGTAAACATGCTTTCTATTAATGAAAAATGACTTTGTATCTTTCATTTAACAGCCTCGAATATGATGAAAACACTTCAATTATTTTCAGGCCCAACGCAAAGGTAATGCAGTGTGATTTGAACCGCTTCTTTCCCTGCATATCTGTCATTTAGGTATAAATATGGTTGCATGTGGTGTGTTAGCAGTGTGTAAAGTGTTTATTGTTTCAAACTTTATCCTAAAACCTGCCTGTAGTTTAGATACTCTTTACTTTAGAGTCTTCTTGTGTGTGTTTTTTTTTTTTTCTTTGTTGTAGTAGTATATTAGGGATCTATCTAGGCAATGGATATACTGCAAGGAATTTAATGCTTTTAGAGAAAGGTTGATTGTGGCGATGATTGATGTGTTTAAAGTTTTCTCAGTTTTCAAAATGTGGGTTGAAGAGGTATTTTAATGTTGGATTTTCCTTTTGGCTTTTATGCAGATACTGTGATACAATATACAGTGATACTAGAGTAACTTTTTTGAAGATGTCTTTAAGTGCTTTTTTTTTTTCTTTTTCTCTTTTTTTTTAAACCAACAGGTCAACACAGATGGATTGGTTCTTAGAGGGTGGTACAACTGTCTGACTTTGGCAATATACGGCTCAGTTGACAGGGTAATAACTCATGAGAGAGAGTCACCTCCTCCACCACCCCCTCCGCCTCCACCTCCCCAGCAACAGCCTGGATTGAAAAGAAATCCAAAACATGGTGAGTCTTGGGAGAAGACAGAGATTTTTTTCTTTTAAAAATCAGTGTTATGGTATCCCATCTGAAAAACAAATCCCCAGTTCTTCCACATTTTAGATTACAGTGGCTTTCATTTTTCTTTATTATGTCTTTAGTTTCATATTTTCTTCTAGATTTATATTGAATGGTTTTAAGTAGGGTCTCATCCAGTGCTTTTATGAGAGTGTTTTATGTGATCTGTTGCTAGTTACTTTGGATGGTCAAAATGCAGCTTCACTTGTGTGAACTCATTAAAATGTAGATGATTTGAATATAAAAAGCGATTAGAATAGTATTAAAATCGTAACAAGAAAATTTCACAGTCATGGTTAACTTTGCTTATCTGACTTGTATGAAGTACATTACAGAAGAGTGGTCTGCACTGGTTTTAGAATGGCCATGAAGAGAATCCATGGTCTGCTTCAGTTTTGGTTTTAGATTTAAAATTAGAGCTGTTGTTCAAAGTACAACTAGAAGACTGAAAAATTTGAATACTACGTGCAGTAAAAAACAGTTGTAAACTGTAAAAACCAGTTGAGTAAAATGTAAACTTTTTTTTAAAAAACAATTCAGATATTATTGATAGAGTTACAATATAAGTAGCGTCAAAACCAAAATTGACAATTACTCACGTAAGTTTTAAACAAATATTATATAAAAAAATAAGTAGTGTTAATAAGCTTGTTTATTGATGTAGTTCTTGTTTACATCAAAAATTACTTCATCAAAAGTGACTTTAGAAAATTGCCTTGTGTAATGCAGAATAAAGATAAAATAAAAGCTGGGCAATGGTGTTCCCTAGTCAAAAGTAGCACTGAAACCCAAAAGTTTTCTGCTTTTATTCCTGTGGCTTCATTAAATGCAAGTTTTTGTTTTCCCAATAAATATAGTTGATGGAGAGAAAGAAGACCAGTTCAATGGCAGTCCTCCAAGACCACAGCCTAGGGGACCAAGGACACCTCCAGGCCCTCCTCCTCCTGATGATGATGAGGATGAACCTATGCCAGTGTCAGGTAGAATGAGAACAGACTGTTTTATTTGCTGCACATCACTGCTGAGAGGAGGCAGAATTCTGTGTTCTGTTAACTCTGGTATCCATTGTCCTTCTCCGTTTTTCTGCAGCATCTGCCAAGTTACCCAGTCTCTGTATTGGCTGAAAGCACCAAGAACTCTACATATTCATAGTCTTGCTGAACTAAGTGATTGTGTTCAGTCAAATCATGTGAAGATTTTCAAGATGCTTTTTCTGCATCTCTGGTATATGTGGTGCAGAAACCTAAAACATATATACTGCCATTAAAGACAATAAAAATGTTTCTATAAATACATAAGCAAAAAAGCCAGGAGGGCTGAGGAGAATCTCCTTTATTGGATGCAGGGGGATACACAGTGACAAAGGATGTGGAAAAGGCTAAGGTAGTTCTTTGCCTCAGTCTTTAGTAGGAAGATCAGTTACTCCCCAGGTACCCTGGGCTGGAAGACAGACACAGGGAGTGGAATGAACCCTCAGTCAAGGAGGGAATGGTCAGCCCAAGTGTGTGGGGCCAGATGGGATCCACTCATAGGGCCAGTCCTGTTTAGTATCTTTGGATTTCAGAGAAGTACTCTAATTTCTGAAACTTTTTATCTATATTGTAGTGGTTGGGGAAAAAGAAGATGATGTGGACCATAGGGAAGATTACTTTGAGCCGATTTCCCCTGATCGAACATCCATTCATCAAGAAAGCCAGTATTCTGATGATGGAGAAGTAGAGGAAGATCAACCAGAAGAAGGGGAAGATGATGATGACGTGGATGTTGAGGAGGAGGAGGATGAGGACGACGATGATGATGATGATGATGATGGTCATACAGTAGAGAGTATTGCTGATGAGGAAGAAGAGGAGGAGGAGGAAGATGATGAAGATGAAGAAGAGGGTGAAGAGGAGGAAGAAGGTGATGGTAAGTTGTAAAGAGTTTAGAGAAAAAATTGAGGTGAAATTTTGATGGCAGTACCTTCATGAGGAGTGTGTATGAAGGGAACTGAATATTTTTCCCTTGGTTATTGCAACATTGTCTTATTTGTGGTCATGACATCTCTCAAGAACAGTATCTTGCTGTGTAATATTTATTCCTTTATAGTAAAACTTTCTATAAAAAGAGGAAAATAGATACAGGTGTATAGGTGAGAATTAACATCCAATCTTGTTATATTTTGTTTAAAAATGTAGGAAAGTACTGAAAGATTATTTCTGAAGTAAAAACAAAATGAAGTTGTTTATGTAATAAAGTTAGTTGTCATCTTCTTGTATTACTTAAAGGTCCCACCATGTCTATGCAAAAATTTCAGGCTAGCAGTTTTATGATAGATGCAATCACACGACGAAAATTAGACAATATACTTATAGTAATGTGTACTCTAGTTAAACTTTTTGCTTTACACATTCTTTTAAATGACTCCATTATTACGTAAAAAACCCCGGTCAGATGGGGCTTTCACTCAGGTCTTGAAAGAGAAGGCTTTTTGTATGTTAGCGTGTGATTGTTCTCTAGCTAGTAATATTTGTGCAAAATGAATCACTACTTTGTATTTGGAAAATACTCTCTGCAGTTATGAACTGGTTTATTCATAATTGATTTGGTAACTTAATCTTTCTCTTTTTAGGAGACGATGGCTATGAGCAGATTTCAAGTGATGAAGATGTAATTGCTGATCTGGAACGTGAAACATTTAAATATCCAAGCTTTGATATTGAATATACTCCCGAGGATCTGGCATCTGTGCCTCCTGTAACATATGAACCTTTTGAAAAGGAGCTTGGACCACTTTTATACTTCAGCTGTCCTTACAAGACTGTATTTGAAAATGAAGTTGCTAAAATAAAGGACCAAGACCCAGAAAAAGAAAATTCAGGAGCAGTGGAAGGCTCAGTTAAATTAACTGAATTGTTGGAATTATATCAGGAGGAAAGGGGTGCAAAGTGGGTCACTGCATTAGAAGAAATTCCAAGTTTAATAGTAAAAGAATTGAGCTGCCTGCTGGTGAAAGACACAAAGCAAGACTATATTACCCAGCTAGTAGACTGGACCCTGCAAGCTTTAAACCTTCAGGTGGCTCTCAAACAGCCCATTGCTTTGAACGTTCGACAACTCAAAGCTGGGACAAAATTGGTATCTTCCTTAGCAGAATGTGGGACTCAAGGAATAATGGCACTCTTGCAGGCAGGAGTTATTAATGTGTTGTTTGAGCTGTTGTTTGCAGATCATGTATCATCTTCCCTTAAACTTAATGCTTTTAAAGCTTTGGATAGTGTCATTAGTATGACTGAGGGAATGGAAATGTTTCTAAGAGGTGGCACTGATGTACATGAAAAAAGTGGTTATCAAAAACTCCTGGAACTCATACTGTTAGATCAAACTGTGCGAGTTGTTACAGCTGGTTCTGCAATTCTCCAGAAATGTCACTTCTACGAGATTCTGTCTGACATTAAAAAGGTGGTTGATCAGCTAGCAGAGAACACTCCTCCTCTTCCTAATCACACAGAGCCAGAACAGGACCAGGACTTGGCAGGACTTGAAAGAACAAATCAAGAATATGAAAATGATGTGGAGGCTCCTATGGACATGGATCATCTTTTGGAATCGTCTAATATAAGCGAAGGAGAGATGGAAAAACTTGTTAGTCTTCTTGAAGAGATCTTCCATTTGATGGAAACTGCTCCTCATACAATGATTCAGCCACCTGTGAAATCTTTCCCAACCATGGCACGCATTACAGGCCCTCCAGAAAGGGATGATCCTTACCCTGTCCTGTTTAGGTACGGCAGTTGCAAACTTGATTTCTGGAGTGTATTTCCTCAGGCTTGATAGAGATATATTTCAGGGGTGACTTTGTTGAGTAACACTTTGCTAGATATTTGACTTAATTCTTTATTGGAAGATTCTAGATTGTGCATATAAAGTCTGAGAGAGTTTGATAAGTTAATGTACCTGTTATTTTGTTGGCTTTTGATCAATCTAGAATGCACCTAGCCAGAAGTTAACATCTCCTTACTACTGGTAATGTGCTCGCCCTTCAGTTGCATTCATAGGTGCTGACTGGTTATGCTAGGTGCTGTCCAGTTTGAAAATGGTTGTAAATCTAGAGTGTTTCATTTGGAACATGTCTATGTGTATGGATAAAATAGGTCTGGAATTCCTCAGTCTGCTTGTTGAGGTGGCAAGATGCAAACCGGCCTCAGAAGTCATGCAGCTGTGTCAGTGTAGCTCACTGTTCCACAGCACAGGCAGAGGAGCTGAGGCTTGCCGCCTTCAGACAGTTAAAATATCCCGTGGGCTCTTACTCTGTTAGCAAGTTTCTGTCTAGAAAGTATTTCTCTAAATGCTGACAGATTTCTTTGGTAACAGCAGTGTAGGTCATGGTTGAATATGAGCATCTACATGCAAAGAGTCTTCAAAAATTGCCTGCTAGATATGCTATAATGATTGATTTCCTAGCACATTTAAAACATTGAATCTGGCATTGATGATTCAGATGCAGCAAATTTAATAAAATATAGTGTGCTGTTTTGTGTGTAGATAGGATAGAGGTTTCTTTTGTTTGGGTTTTTTAATGGAGATAAGAATTTGAGGACTTATTTCTTGTAAATATTATAGCAATTACATTTTGTAAGGTTTAAATTTTTGTACTACTTCCTAATTAGTTACTGTTTCTTGTAGTCCACAGAGCAGTAAGTACTGAAGCTAGGAGTTAGGTAGTTTTATATAATGTTATTGTGCAGTGTTGACAAATACTTGTATCATTGCTGATTATTTTCCTGGTTTTGGTTTGTTTTTTTTTTTCAGATATCTTCATAGTCACCATTTCTTGGAATGCATTACTTTGCTACTGTCTCTTCCAGTGACAGGTGCACATCCAGGTGTGCTTCAGGCTATCCGAGATATACTGCGTTTCCTGGCACAGTCGCAGAAAGGTCTTCTTTTCTTTATTTCCGAGCATGAAGCAACAAACTTGTTGGTTAGAGCACTTTGTCAGTTTTCTGATCCAGATCAAGAGGAAGGTCTGCAGTCAGATGGTGCCAATGAGGATACTTTTGCCCTGTGGCTCCTGCATTCAACACAGACATTACAGTGCATTTCAGAATTGTTCTGCCACTTCCAGCGGTGCACAGCCAGCGAGGAGACTGACCACTCAGATCTGCTGGGAACGCTTCACAACCTTTACTTGATCACCTTTAACCCTGTAGGAAGATCTGCAGTGGCTCATGTATTCAGTCTGGAAAAAAATCTCCAAAGTCTAATTACTTTAATGGAGTACTATTCCAAAGAAGCCTTAGGGTAATGTATGCATTTATTTATTTCCTTTCGTTTTTTCATTTTAAAAGTATCTATCTTTCACAAATAATTCAGTAAATCTAAAATATTTTTCTTTTAGATCATGATGTTTTTATTTAGAACCAAAGCAACTTTTAAGTAGAAGAATGTAATACAAAATCAGGCCTGTCATTTCTAATCAAGTACTTAATACCCCAAATCTGTGTAGGTCGTCAACAAAGTTCTTGTAATATATGTAAGGCAAACTTTTGGTTATATGAACAAATCAGTAAGCAGGCAGTTTTCATTCAAGCATAAAATGTTGCCTGTGAAACAAGCAAAAGGTTTGACTGGGTACACACAGAGTACTGCACACTACTCTGGGGTGGGAATCTCTCAATTCTTCAAGCTCTTGTAGACGTTAAATACAGTAGTTGTTTTCTCTGGACAGGCAGTTGTACCACTTTAGGTAGCAGTGATTTTAAAATTATTTATGAAAAGATGAAGTTACAGAAAAATATTTGCGTGCCACTTGACTGCATCTCATGGTTTGTTGATGCTGAAATAAATATGAATGGGTATAATGTAGCAGAAAGTGTTCACTTACCAAAAAGCATAGGAGGAAATTGTTTGGGTTTCTTTCATTGGTAATTATATGGGGCAATCCTTGTTGAAGGTAAAAGTTCTGTAGGTAGATTTTTAGGGGTCAAATAATAAAAATCTAACATATATCCAGTTATATTAGCTGAGATCTAAAGAAAATCCTTTTTGTTGTTTCAGAGACTCAAAGTCTAAGAAGTCAGTTGCTTATAATTATGCCTGCATCCTTGTTTTGCTGGTGGTACAATCTTCCAGTGATGTCCAAATGCTGGAACAGCACTCAGCACCTTTGCTGAAGCTTTGTAAAGCAGATGAAAATAACACGAAGCTGCAAGGTACAGAATGTGTAATTACCAACTGAATTGTTTGAATGTATAGAAGAAATCTTTTTTATGTGAATAATTGGTGCTTCACAGTTGTCTGGCTTGGATAATGAAATTACTTTTCCAGTCGTATCTGATTAGTTGAGTCACTGAGATAATATGTAATTTTGTTTTCTGTTAATGAGAGTTCAATAGGAAGTTATATATAGTTAAATTATTTTTCAAGTAAAATAGCTACCATGAATTTTGGATAATTACAGGAAGTTTGAAATTATTCAAATTGTGCTGATAATAGGAGAGCAAATTTCTGTGAAAGTGGGCTGACTAGTCAGTGAGCTGAGTCTTATTTTTGTTTACTATTGCTATTATTGTGATTTAACCCCCACTGGAAACTAAGTACCACACCACTGTTGCTCACTCCCCCACCCACCCCCAGTGGGATGAGGAGGAGAGTCAGGGAAAAACAAGTAAAACTCATGGACTGAGATAGGAAGTTAAATAATTGGAAAAAAGTAACAAAGAATAATACTAAAAATACTAATGATAACAACAATAATAATTGTAATAAAAAGGAGAGAAGAGAGAAAACTCAAGAAAACAATCCATGCACAATGCAATTGCCCACCTGCTGATCAATGCCTGGCCCCTCCCCAAGCAGTGATCAGCCCCTTCCAGGCAACTTTCCCAGTTTTCATACTGAACACGACATCCTATGGTATGGAATATCCCTTTGGCCAGTGTAGGTCAGTTGTCCTGGCTGTGCTCGCTCCCAGCTTCTTGTGCAGCTCCTCATTCACAGAGCGTGAGACGCTGGAAAGTCCTTGACTTAGGGTAAGCACTACTTAGCAACAACCAAAACATCAGTGTGTTATCAATGTTATTCTCATGCTGCATCCAAACCACAGCACTGTACCAGCTACTAGGAGCAGAACAAGCTCTGTCTATCCCAGCTGGCACCAGGACAGTGATGTAGTCTAACAGGGTCTTTACTAATAAATAATCCTGGAACTGTTTTAAGGCACCTAGGCCAGCTGGCAGGGAACAGTCCATTTTACCCTGTTACTACATCTTTTGATGTCCAAGCTGTGTCTTGGTGTCTTCCCAGCTTGTGTTGACTTACAGATCAGGCCTAGAACACTCAGAAAAATCCTGCTGGGGACTATTCTGACACCTGAACATTGAAACTGATGTCCAAAGTTGTGCTCTGCACTGGTTAACCACTTGTGTAGACATACCAATAATTTCTTCCAAAACTTAAATGCACTGAAAGAAATCAGAATTCTTCAGAGTTTTAGTTTAAATCTCTCCTCTGTCATGCTCTTAATTTTGTTCCTCACCTGATCATCAGACTGCTACATGAGAAGCAGGGCTAGTTTATTAAACCAAATCTTGAAATCAGTCTGAATCATCAAGTCATATCCACTTGATCTTTAAGTTCTTTTAAATATTTTCAGGAATAATGGTTTTTAAATCTTTAAATCTCTTATCCTGAGAACCGGGGACTTCCAGGTTATTCTAGACTAAGAGAGAGATTGATAATCTGTAAGGACTTCTAGCGTGAGTGGAGTGCAGGGCAGAAATTGGCTCCATTTGGGCACTTTAAAGAAATTTGGTACTCAGTGTATAATAACCTATTCTGTACATTAAGGGGAATGTGTTTTGGTTCTTTTCTTTAGCTGACAGTGCCCCTTAGTGTCTTTTATAAAAAGTGTTTAATTACAGATAATGAGATGAAAATCAATTGTCTTTGGATTGACTTGAGCCAAATTTTGTCTGTGTGCATGACATATATTGCCTGTCCTGAAGTTTTATTTTTGTTGATGCTTTTCAGCTGGCTACAGCTGCACTATGTGCCCCACAGATTTCACACTTGCCTTTAGTACCTATCGTGTAAATTAAGTACATTTTGATTGAAAAAAGTTTTATGATTATAAATTCACTGAATTAAATCTTTTTTTTTTTTACCCCCAGAGCTCAGCAAGTGGCTTGAACCTTTGAAAAATCTTAGATTTGAAATAAATTGTATTCCAAATCTTATTGAATATATCAAACAGGTTAGTAAAATATAGGTAGATGCTATCTTTTATTGATGTTCTATAAGCTTAGACCTTTTGTAGTCTGATATTTTGTCTTGGATATGTACTAACATATGATATTTAAAAATACATACTGTTATCCAAAGTAGATGTTAGCTTATGACCTAGGCTGTGTCTTGCATTGTTACATTTATTGAAACAAAAACTCAGGTAAATATATGATGCAAAGATCTAATTATTTAAATCTTTAAGCTTCCTGTAAATCATAGTGCAAATGTTGATGCTCTTTTTTGTGTTTCTGCCTTATTTATGACTGCTTTCCAAAAGGTGAAATAATTACACTTAAATTTTGTGACATACTTACAGTAACTAAATAAAAAATTTGAATACTAAGCGAGCAATGTACTCATAAAGTCCTTCCTTGTGATACAGACTCATTCCTTTTTTCTTCTTCTTTTCCCCTAAAAGAATATTGACAGTTTGATGACCTCAGATGGAGTTGGTCTTCCCACTGCACTTCGTGTTCTTTGTCATATTGCATGTCCACCGCCTCTGGTAGAAGGTACGGCTGATGTATTTGTACAGGTTGAAGTACTAATCCTAGTTTTCTGAGTCTTCTACTTAAACCTAGCTGAAGTGTAACTGTGATTGCCCAGGAGAAATCAGACATACAGAAATGATATTTCTTTTCTGTACAGGTCAACAGAAAGACCTTAAATGGAATCTTGCAGTTATTCAGCTCTTCTCTTCCGAGGGAATGGACACCTTCATCCGGCTGCTACAGAAGCTGAACAGCATCCTTATTCAGCCTTGGCGACTCCACGTCAACATGGGCACCACGCTACACAGAGTTACTACTATTTCTATGGCCCGCTGTACACTTACTCTCCTTAAAACAATGCTAACAGAACTCCTGAGGGGTGGATCCTTTGAATTCAAGGACATGCGTGTTCCTGCAGCACTTGTTTCTTTACACATGCTCCTCTGCTCTATTCCTCTCTCAGGCCGCTTAGATAGTGATGAACAAAAAATCCAGAATGACATTGTTGATATCTTACTGACTTTTACACAAGGTGTTAATGAAAAACTTACCATTTCTGAGGAAACTTTGGCAAACAATACTTGGTCTTTAATGCTGAAGGAAGTTCTGTCTTCAATTTTGAGAATTCCTGAAGGCTTTTTCTCTGGACTTATATTGCTTTCAGAACTGTTGCCTCTTCCACTGCCCATGCAGACTACTCAGGTATGACTTAGCTGTATTTAGTTTTTAAAGAATTTTTATTATTTATAACCCTTTGACCATTTTTGTAGTGGTGGAAAGAACAGATACATGAAAGGATGAATTAAAGTTGTTGTAAAGCATTTGTACTCATACAGATTCTTTGTAGGTACGTCTTTTTCAGCAGAAACAAAATTGGTATTATTTAGAGCATTTTTCTTAAGTTAGCAGTCATATGTTGTTCTTTTGTCCTTTGTGAGATTATCTAGACTCCTGTTCTGTTACAGAAATTACTGTTCCTGGAGCTTTTAATTTAACTTTGAATGCTGAACTTGGTATATTGAGGCTCTTCTTTCTTTTGTCATTGATCTTGAATTTGTGATCTTTAATAATTAAGCATAAAAGGTGTGTGACAATCCGTGATCCTGAAGGAATACCTAATTTGCTGGCATCATGGCCTGTCATTTGGTGACAATTAAAATGGCATTCCGTGTTCTTAATGAGGACAGTATTCATACTTAGTCTTTGTTTATACGTTGTGATAGAATTCAGGTTTTATCATAAAAAAACCCTCCTGCCCTTCTGTTCCTGCAGGTAATTGAAGCCCATGATATTGCAGTGGCACTCAACACCAGGAAGCTGTGGAGTATGCACCTCCATGTGCAGGCCAAGCTGATACAGGAGATCGTTCGATCTTTCTCGGGTTCGTCTTGCCAGCCCATTCAGCATATGTTGAGGCGTATTTGTGTTCAGCTGTGTGACTTGGCTTCACCTACTGCTCTTCTCATCATGAGGACGGTATTGGATCTAATCGTAGAAGACCTGCAAAGGTACCTTTGTTTTCTCTTGCAAAGATTTCTTTAAAGAACTGTTAAATTCACCTTGCCTTCTGTGCAGTAGATTTAGCAGGAGGAAAATACTTTCGGAAATATTACTCATTATGGGCTGAATGAATTAACAGTCCAGTGCTATATGCTGTGTCCTGATAATGCTTGAGGTTGCCAGAGAACCAGCTCATACCTTTAAGTTTTGATGTAGACAGTTTCATGTTGTATGTTTATGTTAAGTATTTTAGGGAGATTTTCTTCAGGCTGGCCTTGCAAAGCCTCGTCTTGCCTGAGAAGTGCTTTTAAGGACCTCTATGACATAAATAACAAAAGTAGGCCAGTAAAGTTTGCTGTACTGGGATTACATGTGTTTGTAGATGTTTGTAAACTGGAGGAAGTTGAATGATGCAGAGTCAGAGGGTTTTGAAACAATGAGTGCTCTTTCTTTAAAAGAGTAATTATCCACTTAGATACTGCTTACATAAAAGCATATTTATTTTACACAATTAGATGCCCTACAGTATGTTAAATGCATAGTAGATTAATTAATTTATGATGTGACCAGAAGTTCTTTAGTGAAAGTTGAGCAGTTTTCAAAAAGTAAATGGAACTGTAAGTTTAACTATGCAAGCTAGGTGGATTTTTTCTGAAATGCAGAATTATATGACTCCTGTAATAGTTGTTTTTATAGTTTCTTAGATCACTTTAAAACAGCTTTTTCACAGTGCACTGATACCCTTTCAGCAACACAGAAGAAAAAGAGAAACAGTACACTGGACAGACCACTCGATTGCTCGCTTTATTAGATGCCCTGGCTTCACATAAAGCTTGTAAATTGGCTATTTTGCATCTTATCAATGGAACTACTAAAGGAGATGAAAAGTATGCAGAGGTTTTCCAGGAGCTCTTGGCTTTGATGCGATCAGCTGGGGACAATGTCACTCATCAACAGTGTGCTGAATATGTAACTTCCCTTTTGCAGTCCCTCTGTGATCAGGTATCTTCTATATTTAATGCATAATGTGTGTTGATTATTGTAGGAGACAAGTTAAATGAGGTTGTTTCTTAAGTACCCCGTTTTTTTCCAAAATAAAAAAAAAAAATCAACATTGTTAAAACACAAAAAGGAAATGGTTGGCGTGCATGGTTGGCTGCTTTGGCAGACTTGCTGCCTTCTTGGTCTTGAATGTAAATACCTTCCATTTTATGGCATGTCTTCTGCATTATGTGCACTGTTCTGGTAGCTCATTAGAGACCAGAAACTGAACGGCACAAAGATTTCCTGTCCCATCAGCTGAGAGAGGGATGTCATTTCTCCATGTGGGCCACTGACAAAACTTGAGTTGTCACTTTTCACTGCTTACCTAGTTAAATAAATAGATATCTCTTAGTGGTCTAACTGAATCCTCTTGAAAATGTATTCCCAATATAAAGATATGTATGCTATGCTGGTGCTGTAAAACTCCTCCATTAAAAAAAGGCAGAAGTTGCTAGAGCAAGGTAAGAAATATTAGTTGAAAATAGATTCGTAGACTAGCCCTGATAGTTTCTCGTTAATGTGTGCACAGATTTGCATGTCATTATTTGTCTCACTAGTGCATGTATTTATTTGAACTAGTGCTTACCCAGTTACACAAAAGACATTTGGATGTTGTTGGTCAGTAGAGATCATGAGCCATTTGCATATGAACAAGATCTCTCTGCCCATACAAACTCAGTGGGAAAATCAATCTTGTTTTATTTTATGTAAAATATGGAAGTGAGAGTAGGTCCTAAACTTCTTAGGTGGTGTCTGTAGCCTCTTAATTTTCACAGAACCACAGAATCAAAGAATATCTCAAAGAGACTTATAAAGATCATCGAGTCCAACTCCCTGCCCTTCATAGGAATATCTAAAACTAAACCGTGACTAAGAGTGTCATCCACATGCTCTCTGAACTCTGACAGGCTTGGTGCCTAATCACTTCCCTGAGGACCCTGTTCCAGTGACTGATCAACCTCTCAGTGAAGAACCTTTTCCTAATGTCCAGCCTGAATGTCCCTTGATGCAGCTTCATTCCATTTCCTTGTGTCCTGTCGCTGGTCACCAGAGGGAGGAGAGCACCTGCCCCTCTGCTGCTCCCCTTAAGGCACTTGTAGATTGCTGTGAGGTCACCCCTCAGCCTTCTGTTCTCCAGGCTGAACCAGCCAAGGAACTTCAGCTTCTTTGACCAGTGTTTTGAGATTGAGGACACATTGACTACCTAGGCAGGGAACCGTGTGTGTTACCCAATGACTATTTGGCTTTTATTTGTGGCTCTGCTATTGTATTTCAGAATTTGAAGCTTTTATGTTTTAGAAATAAATAATGGTTTATAAACCTTAACAGAACTGAGTAAAAAGGATACTCTAGATTAGTATTTTGCTGGTCAGTAATAACTGAAATACTGGAATAAGATGATAAAGGGATAGTGAAAGAACCCAGTGCTTTTGACTTCATGTATGGTTTATATGTGCTGCTGGCATACAGAATGCATTTTTACTATATGTATAATAAACATTCTTTTAGGATATTGCACTTATTTTACCAAGTTCATCAGAAGGCTCTGTGTCTGAATTAGAGCAGCTTTCCAACTCCTTACCAAGCAAAGAGCTGATGCCCTTAATTTGTGACTGTCTGATGGAAACATTAACGAATTCTGAGAGCAGTTACAGTTGTCTGCTGACATGCATCCGAACAATGATGTTCCTTACAGAGCATGACTATGGCTTCTACCACTTGAAGAGGTATGGTATTTTATGATATCACTGACAGCTTAAAATTATTTAAAAACTTCTGCTGTAGTGTGAAATAATTTCCTACACGCTTAGTAGAAAATATTGAGGATGAGGCACCTAAGCTTTTGTTTCTCTTTGGGGCTTCAGTGTTCTACTCAGTATTTTGGTCTTCCTTCACTCTCTGAATCATTTCTGCAGTATGCATACAGATGCACTTAATTTCAAGAAGGATACAAAATACTGAAAAAAGGTTTGTACACTCTGTTTCCCCACTCCAAGGCTGGAGGATTAAAATGAGATGTAGTGCTCTTGTTCTTTCCCTTTTGAGACACTCACAGAGCTCTCATCTGGAACATTGGAGAACTGTCTGTAATTCCTCTATTTTTAGGGGATTCAGTTTGCACTTCCCCGAGTGTTCTGACTTCCAGACAATTAAGGCTTTAGAAATGTTTTTTTTTTCCCAAACTATTTTTGTTAACTCCAGTCACTTTGAACAGAGTATATACATGCATTGGACAATATTGTGGTTTTTTGACACTTGATTCTTTGTCCTATATTTGGACCTGTTTCTGTTTGCTGAAGTTGAGGTGCAGAGGCAAAAAGGTGGTGTTCCCAGAGAGAAAAGGGAGCCTTGTCAATACAAGGTTGTTCAAAACACTTCTTAAGTCGTGCTGTTGGATGCAAGAAGGCATGCAACCACCAATGAAAAATTAACAAGTTACAGATGCTGTTCTTTCTATGATGCCTTGTGTCCGCCTGTCAGCTTCAGTGCACAGCCTTGCTGTTTTTGTGTTCATGTTGCCTTTACAGCTTGTTTTCTGCAGTTAGGCATCATGGGAAGCAGTGAAATTGTAGCTGCAAGCATGATCCTGCTTCATACATAAGGTCCTTGTGCAAGCATGTATTTCTGTATTTCAGTCCCTTTTCTGCCAAAGATGAAATTGTAATTTGTTGAATGTTTTGGAAGTAGTATATATAGCTGTATATATGCAGTCTGAAATATCCGCAGACAGTAGTGCTGAAAACAGGAGTCTAGTACACAGAAAATAATGAAGCTCCAGCTTTGTAATCTAAGATCAACTTGATAATTGTAAAATTTGCCAAGTTTATTTTGCATAGGTGTCATTTTCTTATAACCAGTTATGGTGGAATGGTCACAATATATGTACTAATAAAGTATTTTCTCTCTGCTTGTTTTTAAAACAGCTCTCTAAGAAAACACAGCAATGCTCTGTACACTGTATTAAAGCGAGTAATAACTAGTTTCAGCAAAGACACGGGTGAGCTGGCCTCTTCATTTTTGGATTTTATGCGACAGATTCTGAACTCTGATACGCTGGTAAGTGAATATGTATTGAATACTTTAGCTCAGCTGCATTTCTCTGAAATCTGCAGTGTGAGACGTGTTCAGGAACGATTATTTCAGAAAGCAGTGGATTCTGCAGATTGCTGGGTAAGGCTTTTCCATCAGTAGTGTTGGTGCCATCTTTAGTTTTTAATGAAATCTGTGAAAGCTGGGCAGAATGTATGTTTAGTAAGTAAGAGGGTTTTACAGTAGGAAGAGTGGCATATCAGTTCATACTGATTTCCTGAGTGAATAGTGTGCTGTGGTGTCCCAGTTTTAGATTCACAGCATCCTGTAAGAGAGCTGTTGTAGTGATGGGTAGTATAGAAAGGACTATAAAGTATTTGTTAATTCTGTGATACAGACCTCATCTTGTACAGGAAAGGGTTGCATTCATCTTGATGCAGTATATAAAATTGCCTGTTGAAGTGTACTTTGTTAAAATAATTTACATCATATGTTTTAAAATCAAAAGATAACTCATTTTGCTAGATTTGCTCTAATGTCTGTTTGAATTCAAAGGGGTTTGCAGTCCAGAAATACTGAACATTTATGAGTACTTATTCCCTAACTGTCAAATGTTCCAGGGATGTTGTGGAGATGATGGAAGCCTTATGGAAACAGATGGATCCCATCCAGGCAGAACGCTGGGTCTTACCACCGCAGAGTTAAAACATCTACTGCAGAACAAAGAAGAAACCCCAGAAAACCTGCTTCTCGATCTGGAGAAACATGTCATGGTAAAAGAATTGAAATAATCAATTGATGTCGCAGTTTTCTATTTGCATATCCTAAGAGCCCAGGCAGTTAACGGTGTCATGGAACGCAGAAAATGCCTACAACAGAGGGTGTAGTGTAGTGGTGAAGAAGATTATTAATGTAATAAACAATAGGAACCCCATCTTAGCAGTGGCTCGATGTTACTGGTGACTGGTAACAAGTGGAATTAATACTGGGGGCTGGATATTGTTGGATGTTTTCATCAGAGGCCTGAACAATGGATACATCTTCAGTGAATTTGTGGATGCCAGTAGGATGAGGAGGTGACTAATCTGACATACAGCAAAGCCTCGATGCTTTAGGATTGATTTAGCAGAAAGTTTGTGTGGTTCATTAGGAAAAATGCAAAGGTCTGCAGTGAAAGCAGGATAATCCCATGCCTTGTTGCTGGCTAGGCTGAAAAGGGCCAGGTGGCTATGTTGGTTGATAGGCTGAGCGTGGGCCGACAGTGCACAGTCACTAGAAACAGGTGAGTGAGCGTGTTCTGAGCCATCCTGGAAGGAGCATGGCCAGCACATCCAGGGGCCTTGCTGTCTGCCTCCACAGGGTGCTGTTGAGCTCTCACGTAGAGTGTCGTGTTCACCTTTTTGCAGCTTTGCCCTCTCACCAGTTCTAGAGCGACCTGGGGAAACTGGAGAGAGTTCTACCAAGGTGGTCAGGGACCTACAGCACATGTGCTAGAGAGAGAGGAGGAAGAAGCTTGGCTTGTTTAGCCTGGTGGAGAGGGCTCAGGAGCTATTTCAGAGTTTCCCACAGCTGTTTGGGGAGATAGTAACAAAAATGGTGCAATCAAACTTCTTTTGGTAATTCCAGATGATAAATCAAGGGGCAATGCCCCCAGATTGTGGCTTCAGAGATTCAGGTTGACATTAGGAAAAAAAAAAAATCACTGAGAGAAGTGGAGCACTGAATAGGTCATTGTGGCTGTGGGCTCTCTCTGTCACTGGAACTTTTTTTAGACATGGCTGGATAAAGTTATGGCTGACCTGATCTGGCTTTGATGATAGTCCTGCTTCAAGTAGTGATGGTGGGGACTGGACTAGAGGACATGCCAAATTCAGTGCATCCAACTTTTCTGTGATTATAATTGCAAACTTTGATATTCAAATCTGATTCTGTGTAACTGATGGCAGGCATGCAGTAGATGGCTAATTTAAGAGAGTCCATGAAACAGCTGCTCCACAGCCTATTGATCACAAATACCTTTCAATGCTATATTCCTTCCCTGGCTGCCTACATCTATGATAACAGATTAAAAGCCACAATTGTTCTGAATGAGAAACAGCAGACACAGGACTTGAAATGCTTTAATAGAGAGCTTCTTAAATAAAACCTGGGGCAGTGTCTTCCCAGGGACTGTTATAAAGGATATTGCATCACCTGGGAATGAAACCTAGAATGTGCATGTGGTGACATGGTTTGTTTAATAGCACACCTAGGAGCTCTCTGCTGTTGTTTGTGTACTCAGGTGTCTTAGTTTCACTATTTGTGGCTGGATAGACTGTTGTATACTACCTCCTCCTTTTTTAATATAAATAAGCAAAGCATTATTCCTTCCCTGAGGAGGGGAAAAAGTTCTGACTTGTTCTGTGTTGACATAGGATCGTTCTAAGGAAGATGATGGCCTCGAATCCTTACTGGACAACATTGTTGGAGTGAGGCAGATGTTGGAATCAGCGGGCGATTCTTGTCCACTGAGTGACCAAGATGTTGAGCCTACTCTTTCTGCACCGGACTCTCTTCAGAATTTGTTTAACAACAGGTAAAATAGTTCCGTGTGAGCAGTCTGCCTGTGATTTACTTAAGAAAATGGAGTAATTTATGCATACGTAAGTTAAGTATATTAAAAACAGGATCTAAACAGCACTGTTGTCGCTACTACCCACTAGTCCAAATGTATTTAACATCATGTAAGTATCAAGGGTAAGGCAGTGATGTTCACCCCAGGTTCTGTGGTGCCGTGTACACTTGCAGTTGGTTGTGGTTCATAACCAAACAGGCCTTTGGCATTGTTTTGTTGTAGGACTACGTACGTGTTGGCAGATGTGATGGATGACCAGCTGAAGTCCATGTGGTTCTCACCCTTTCAGGCTGAAGAAATAGACACTGACCTGGATATGGTAAAAGGCTTCATTAACGTATCTGAAGTGAATTTAAAAATGAGGATTAATCTGAACTAGTAGCATCAGAAATTCCTATGGCCAAATGGTTTGTTTTCCTGAGTGCACCTTTTTAAATTGACCCAGAGAGAGAAGGGTTTAACCCATTTGTTAAAGGGGCTATCAAATGCCTTCAGATTGACTTGGAAGCAGCTAGAAAATTGGGATCTTTTGCAGTACCCTAGGGGAACAGTTGCTGTGTCAGTCCCAAACTGCTTTTGCACTGCTGCTGAGGCTTTTCAACAATTTGTATTAAATGTAGAAAAGAATGTGATTTAGTTGCTTCTCCTTGCTTATCTTCTGTCATTGCAGTAATATCCACAAGAGTCTGATAGCTACACTTTTTAAAATTTAAATATTTGCTCTGATGTGACAAAAGTGGGAAACATGGCAGTAGTAAATGAAACTACACGCACAAAAGCTTTTTACAGTTTTTGAAACTTTTATAATCTAAACTTTAAAGGTAGTAGCGAAAAATGCAGTAGCATTCCTGTTTTTTTAGAACTAAGGAATTGGCAGTGTCTTAATTTCTTATGTGAGAAATAATCAGTTTCTGTTGACTGCATTGCCTTAATTCTTTTTTAGTTTTACTCTTTTAATTTATGTGCAGAGATAGTTGTGTTTTAATTTCTTAAGCAAAACCAAAACTCTTGGTTCCTGTATAAAAGTGACATTAATAAATTTATAGGGCTGTAGCTTAAGCAAGAGAATTGTCCCTCTGCAGGTCATTAAGTGACAAAACAGATGTTCATATTTGAGAGCTATGCCTTTCACTCCTTTTGTGTTCAGATTTGTCAGGATAATTTTGCTGTTTCTCTGCTGCATTTTTTGTTTTGTCACGGCTGCTCTTTTTTTTTTTTTTTTTTTTCTGGGAGGTGCTAGTAATGACCATTGCAATTAAACTCTCTCTTTGAAGGTAAAAGTTGACTTAATTGAACTGTCAGAGAAGGGCTGCAGTGACTTTGACTTGCAAGCTGAATTGGAGAGGTCATTTTTGTCAGAACCATCATCTCCTGGCCGCACAAAGACCACAAAAGGGTTCAAGCTTGGCAAGCATAAGCATGAGACCTTCATAACTTCAAGGTAAAATGAGTTTAATGAGTTAACAGTGTCTTCAGCATTGATTTGTATGTTGTCAAAATGTCAGATACCTTTCAAATTGCATCTCCAATATAGAGAATGCCTGATCATCGGTAGTACAGTGTTACATTAACTAACTAAAAAATGGTTTGTCGTGACAGTGGGAAGTCTGAGTACATAGAGCCTGCAAAGAGAGCTCATGTTGTGCCACCACCCAGAGGAAGAGGAAGGGGAGGATTTGGACAAGGGATTCGACCACATGATATCTTCCGTCAGCGGAAACAGAACACAAGCAGGCCACCCTCCATGCATGTGGATGATTTTGTTGCTGCAGAGAGCAAAGAAGTGGTTGCTCCAGATGGGATACCACCAGCCAAAAGGCCACCAAAAGTGTCACAGAAGATTTCTTCGCGTGGTGGGTTCTCGGGGAATCGTGGAGGACGGGGAGCTTTTCACAGTCAGAACAGGTTCTTTACACCACCTGCTTCAAAAGGTATGTTGGTTGCTGTATTAGAATGGGAGTAAATGCATGCTAAAATTGCTTCAGTAATACTAACCCAATTTCCTAGCAGTTCATCATCCCCAGTATGAGATCTTCCTGAAGCAGTGTTGTTGCAATGAGTTGTTTAGCACAAGGAAAGATTCTCTTGAAGGTGAGAACCGCCAAAGCTGTGCAATTGAAACAAGGCTGTGAATTCCCATGCTGCCTCTCTGCCTCTCTTTTACAAAAGGAGTCAGCTGTTTTAGCAACTCTTGGAGTACTTCCCTGCCTTTTGTGACATGGTAGTTCCTGAAATCAAGCACCACAGTACATCTCTGGGTTTAAATGAGGCTTTGGAATAAAAGGAGAGAAGATCCTGACAAGAATAAGATGCAATTTTCAGTGAACCTGGAGATCGTAGCCTACAGAGTGTTCTAAGTTTCTTTTAAACATAGACAAGATTGCATTCCTTTTCCTTCCATCCCATAATGAGGGCAAATCCTTGCAAAGTAGAAACAGAAAATACTTCTATTCATACAGTTATAAATACTAGGATTTACTTCACCACAAAATCTGAAAGTATAAGAGTCTGTCTTAATATGCTAGATAATGTGACTTTATCTAAACTTTAGTCCTTGCCTGATAAATAGACCTGTTCCCCTGATTCTGTGCAGAATAACTTGTAGACTTCGAGTTGAAATACTGTGGGTATGTTGATACAGAGTATCTTTATCTATTTGAATTGTGTAAATATTATGTTACCACCATGAGTATTGTGAAGATTGAAATGGGAAAAAACCCAAACCCAGTGATGTTTGCTCAACAGTGTGTTGGTTTTTCTCTCCCTATATAGGAAATTACAGTCGTCGTGAAGGTGCTCGAGGCTCAAGTTGGAGTGCACAGAGTACGCCCAGGGGAACCTACAATGACAGTAGAGGTGGTCAAAGCAATTTTAACAGGGGTCCACTGCCACCACTGAGACCATTAAGTTCAGCAGGTACATGGTATTCATATGGGCATCGAACTATAGAGAATTCCTTGAATTTCATTTTTGCTTTACAAATGAAACCGTGCAAGGATGCTGCAGACACCTTGAAATTCAGCAAATGTTTTAAGCATATATGAACAGTTGTCACTGAGACTGTGTCAAATGCGTGCTTTCATACCAACTGCCCAGTAACCCATAAAACTTGCTGAATTGAACACTTGATCGCAGAATCTTAATTTTGCACTCAGACTTTTGTCATTCGATTGTCTTCGTACCTCCATGGTAATCATAGCGCAATTAAAGCAGCAATGCTTGCCTAAAAGAAAAGTGAAAATTAAAAGGAGGAAACAGACGCTGTTTGTATCTCATCCTGTTTTTGTTTCTTACGCTTTCGCAGCAGCTACTCCGCCTAGGGCTTTTTTTTTTTTTTTTTTTTTCCAACTGAGTATACTTTTCTTTGCTTTAAGGCTACCGACCGAGTCCTCGCGATCGTGCTTCCAGAGGCCGCGGAGGAATTGGACCGTCTTGGACAAGTGCTAATAGTAGTAGCAGTGGTGGCTCAAGAGGAAAGTTTGTTAGTGGAGGCAGTGGAAGAGGTCGTCATGTACGTTCCTTCACACGATAAAATAAGACCTAATGGTGGAACAGCTCAACCTTGTGGACTTCCGTGAAGATGACAAAGAAAGCAGCGTCACTAATGGACCAATTCAGAGTTTCTGGTATCTGGAGGACACCAAGAGAATATTTTTGTCTGAAGAAAAAGCTTTTGTTTGATACAAGACTTGAAATTTCAATAAAATTCAAGACTTTTTGTGTACAATTGTAAATTTTTTGTTCCTTTTGAAAGAATGTTTCAATTTTTTTGTGGATTTCAGTAGACAATACTCAGTAAAGCACCTCTTTGAGTTAAGACTTGAAGAACTTCTGAAATATTCATTGTGCCAAAAGAAAGGTGCAAGTGTTTTGTGTGTGTCTTATTACTGCAAGAAAATTAAAAAATATGTATGTAAGGCAATTTTGTTTTTTTTCTCTCAGGTTTGGAGCCATTAGCCCTTTTTTTCCATAGTGTTTTTTTTTTGTTAGCCAGTCTGGGTTATTAATGAATGAGGTGTATCTGCCAGCAGGTGAAGTAGCTGATGGTAGAAGAATGACTGAAAATAATGAATCTGTTAAGTATACAAATGTAAATGTAATTTATGTAGGTTTTGTTGTACATCTTGGGTAATGAGATTAGAAACTTCTAAGTCCCACACCAGGTAAAATTTGAATAAAATCTGTCACTAACTTCAGAGAGAATAAGTCAACATTCCATCACTCACTTTACAACTCCAGCTCATGCGTTAGGAGCACAAGAGTTATTTTATTGGAAAGCAGCATATACTTTCAGTCAAAAAGCAAGATACTCATACTCTTAGAGTACCTGGAGTTAATTTGTTGCCTGCCTCTCCTTGCCTAACGTAGTTGAGGAGAGGGCAGAGACTGTGTATAACCTGAGCAACCATGTAGTGAGGTAGTGATGTTAAACCTTCTCTATGAAGAGCTGGAGTTTTGTTCCTACAATTAGGCTGAGATACAGTGCAAAAAGAAAATCTTTGACGAGTAGGAATTCATAAAGAAATGTCACTACTAGATTCAATTCTGAATTTATTTTCATATTGAATTCAGTGAAGTAAGGTTTTACATGTTTGCATTCCTTTGGGCTCCATGGGTTTCATAGAATGAACAGATTTTCAGTAGCCATTGCATTTTTGGATGGGGTGGGTTGTGGTAGCCTGAAGGCCACATGCAGTCTTTGCAAATGAGCTCTGCTGTCAGACTTAGCTTGATTTTCACTTAAGCTTTGGTCTATTGACGTTACAGAAGTGCTATAGAGGGGTCTTACTCTACTTAAATATGGCCCAGTTCCTGTTTTACATGATTTTGACTTACTTTGGACAGCTTGTCTGCCTAGACTCATGAACTTTAACACCCAATTTTAAGTGTTTCAAAAGTATGGTAATATGTTGAATTGAGATTTTTTTTTTAGCTTTATACTGCCTGACTAAATTAAGTAGGTTTTTCATTTGATACACAGAAGGCCCTTATTGGCTGTATTTTTTCTGTATGGAGACTGAGATGGTGTCCCATGGTTTGGGAGGTGATTGAATAACCTGTAAAAGTGGGAAACTTCCATGAATTGACTGGGTGCACCTACAGGGAACAATATCAGTTTATAAAGGGTTTAACCTTACTTAAGATAACATGGACAGATTTGGATTGGAAGCCAAACAATTTTCTGAATGGTAAAATAATAGGGAGATATAATTTTACTTATAATTGTAATGACTAAAATGGGTGCAGCTTTCACAGGCATTACTGTTATTAATACTATTTTTTTAAGGAGCACTGCATAAATATTTTTAAAGCTGACTCACTCCTTTATACCATGTGTTTAAGGTGGTTTTATTTTTTTAGAAATTTTACTGTTTTCAAAACTAGCAGGGATATAAATCATTTGGTTTCTGTCAGGGAATTTGAAATGAAAAGTAAAGGGAAGTGTCAAGCATGGAATAAATATGTAAATATTCAGTTCTGGTTCTTCAGAGTTTAAAATACACAGCATGTCACATTAGTAATTTTAACTAGGAGGAAATAAAGGGTTGGTTACATTGGTATATGAAAGCTCTGTAAATTTAGTTAAACTTGAAAAAAGAAGTGTGTGTATATCACGGTTTTTTTGTTATGTTTTTTTTAATGAATGAATTTAGTTCTGTGACCCTTCAGTGCAAAGTGGTTCCTTTCATGGATAAATTCAGCATGTAATAATGCTGTTTAAAACTCAGGTGTTGGTTTGCTCTTCAAAATGGGATTACTACCATGAGTAAATAAGACTTGAAAGTGTTCAATTTTGCTTTTGATACTCTGGCTAAAGGAAATTTTCAAGTTTTGTTTCCTGACTGGAGCACCAGGAAGTGGCTAACTTTAGAGACTCCTATGCTTACTTGATGGGCAGACAGTGGGAGAAGGGTGAGAGAGGCAGAAGAGATCTCCAGTGCAGCATGGACAGACAAAGGCACAGTTTGTGTATGGCGTAAGGGTGAGACAAGTTGTGTGCATTTGTTTTTGTTATGTAATCTTCAGCTGCTGTGCAGTCTGTAATGTGGCTGAGGGCCAGGTGCAGATGGAGAGGTGTAGGAGATAAACAGGTTATCAGCCTAGATCCTGGGCTGGTCTCTGGTTGTGCCGTGTTGGCTTTCAGCCTTTTTCTTCCTGCTGAGTAACTCCTCCATCAGGTAAGAGAATGTGTCTAGACAGTGAAGGCAGAGGACTGCATGCAGCAAATTCCTGCTTGAGTGCTCCATGTCCAGACTGCTCATGTTTAAGCAAATACAACAGCTCTGTTGTTTTGCTCTTCTTACAAGTTCCCATCTGGGTTTTTGTACTGGCCATAAAAACGCTTGCATTAGGGGTGAGATTCCTGCAGTTGATGGACAGAGAATGAATTTTTCCCTTCTTGCCCCTTCATTGTCCTGTTGTCTGTACAGGGCTGGAGTGCCATACTCCAGGAATTCTCAATTTTTGCCTGCGCTTTGTCTTCCAAGCAGCTGCTCATCCCATTCAGAAACTCCCATCTGTGAGGTGGGAGAGACATCCTGGAGAAGGGATAATTTGAATACCTGCTTTGTTTATTGCTCCCTGTAGGAGGGAAAATACAGTCTTACCTACCCCAGGGCACCGAGCCTGTAATTGCAGTGCATTCGTGACTCCTGTGCTCTGCAGGCCAGTGTACGTAAATGTTGCTATTCTATCTGATAAAGAGGGTACTCAAACTTCTGTACAGAATGAAGTGAACCACAGTGTGTTAATTATGGTGCAGACCCTTTATTAGTTCAACTTTTATACAAAGTGTACTTCAAAGTGATACAAAGTGTTACCATTTCTTATACACACTAGAGATTAAGATTGTTAAGCGCTGGTTTATCCTTGTGCATATAAAGGTAGAAAATGTAAATAGACTGGCAGCGACCCATAATGCTGGAAGACAGTTCAATGTTTACTCAGTTAATAGAAAGTTGCATAGAATTGTAGGTCTTTATAAAGGCATCTTCTACGTGGTAAAATCTCCCTGACCTACCGTACTCCATCTGACAACAGTACGGGAGAAGGCAAGGCTAGTACTGCTCCTTGTCAGTACTACCCAGCACTTCTAAGGAAAGTGGCTGTAGAGAAGCACCATGCCAGAAACATCCAAGAGGACAGCATATGGAAAATTTCATTTGCAAGGCTACCAATTTCTATAAATTGTAGGAACTGTTTGCAACTGGGGTCTATCCATACATTACCTCATACAAACACCTAAGAACATTTCAGATAAAACCACTTTTGGCCAGTCAAAATACATCACTATAGAAGGTGTTTTGCTTGACTGTGCAATTCCCCTCTATGCTGACAAGAAACTCTTGTATATACAAGTTCCACATACTTTACTTAACCACTTGCTCTCTCTGAGTTTTGTTTCTGAATCTCCCAGGCTTGGTACTATGACACTGCGTACCCACCGAACTGTGGATAAAGACTTAATCTCCTTTTAATTCTAATGCCATGCTAACTCCCTGCCACACACTGGCAGCTCACACCAGTAAGTCTGGTGGCACAAGCTGGTGCAGCCACATCACTGCTTTTGGGCTGAGGGAACAGTCACACCACACTTCCTTGTTCTCTCAAATCTTGAGCGGCAACTCAAAATACAACAATTTGCACAGATACTGGTCCACTTGAGCAACAGTTCCACTTGTGAGGAAATGGAACTGATTAAAGTGTGATTTAGTATGAGAATAGTAGTACCAGTAATTCCATGCTGGAACCCTCCTGTAATGCACTTTTAACAGTGTCTCTCATAGAATCCTAAATGATCATGACTAGAGGAAGTAGCATTTCCAAGTGAATGTCTTTAACTTACGTCAAGTCTAGTACAATATTTGGAGTCTCAGTTTTTGTGAAAAGGATTAACAGACTATTTGAAAGAAAGAAAAAAAAAATCCCTTGCTTCTGCCAACTGCTATTAAGAGCTGCATAATACATGAGACTGGAAAAGCAAGAAGTAGATGAAATATTAACATACGGGCTATTTAATACCAGTCTAGTCAACTGTAAGACAGGTCAAATGATGACGGTACTTCAGCAATGCCACCCTGTGAGGGGTTCCTTAACTGAGGAAAATCTGAAGCGCAGAACCGTTATCAGCCCAGAAGAACAGCATAAAGCTCAACGTCGCCAGAGGGACCTGATGCCATTAGCTACTGTGTGCCTATTTAAAACATCTCTGAAAGTGCTTCTTTGCCGCTAAAGGAAACCCAAACTGACAGCCCGTTCCAGCAGCTGGCGGATCCAAAGTGTTGCCGCATTTCCACACTGGAAGTTCAGACTGTCAGAGCTTGACTGCACAGCAGAAAGTCCTTCCTTACCAACTAGGACGCGTTTTCTCATGCAGTTTCATGTTCCTTCACTGAGGGAAAAGACAGCAGACCAAATGCTAAGTAAACATTAAATAAACCCTATTTCCCATACTGGGAGGAATTTAGTCATAAGTGAGTGGGTGAAGTTTCTAGAGTAAACAAATGCAGAGATCCCATTATGGGGAATGCACAGAGCTAATAACTTGCTTTCTTCTGTGGTCAGAACAGAAAAGATTGGGTTACTGCCCTCTGACTTAGGAAAGATGATCCAGCTCATTGAGTTCTAAAGGATTTTGAAGTAATTTTCTTCTTTACGTTAGGCAAAGTAGATAAAGTCACATCACAACCACACATTTACTGTACACACAGAAAAGCACTGAGTCTAATAGCATGAAATCTGGTGTTGCCAAAAAGCTTGAAAATTAGCGTGAATGCTGCAATAACGTCACGCAGAGCACGGACAGTCACAGCTTGCTTGTATAGAACACGGAGTAACAGCATTCTTACTTTCTACCTATTGCTTTAATACACACACTGATGTAAGTGAACTGACCACTGAACATTTAGTGTGAATGAAGGTCTTCCCAAATTACAGCTACTGGTTTAGTGTTTTAAATACGTCTGCTTAAGAGATGTGCTATGTCATGAATTGGTGAGACTGCTGTAGTGTCCCAAATACTCTCAATTGCTTTGAATGTGTGTTTTTTTCCCCAAAAAACCCCTGTTTTTACAGGAGAGCTATTTATGCCAGTTTTTAAATACACAAGACCAGTTTTTAAATACCTAAGACCTGAATATGTGCACATCTGCCTCAGTGGTACTAAAGAAACAGCAAGTTAGAAGGATTTATTAATGCTTGAAATTCAGACAGCTCTGACCACAAGTCTTCATAGTGTAGACTATGTGCTAAAGAAGATTGCTGCCTCTCTCTTTGGTTATGCTATTAGCTATAAAAGCATTGCTCTGGGTGACAGCAAGGCATGCACAGTAATGCAGTCGCTTTCTGAACTCTAAAATTAACATATTTGGGTTGTTGAACCTGCACACATTTTCCTGAGCCTTCTAAACTAATTTAACACATTTGGTAAACAGAAGGCCAGATATTTCTATAGTTAGTCCACTGATGAGCTGGGAATATGGCTTAGTTATACCACTGAAAACAACATGAACAGGCTGTGTAAGAAGTTTGGAGAAAGTATTTGAACTATACAGATTTCTCATGCAGTGCTTACAGATAAATGCCTCCTTGATTTGTGGGTCTGTTAAAAAATCCTATTGCAAGCTTTGAATCATAGAATCATCAACTGCGGAAGAGACCAAGTTCAACTGTCAACCCAGAACTACCCCTGTAACCCCTAAACCACTGCCCAGCCAGAGATTCTGATGACTCTTGAAAACCTCCAGGGATGGCAACTCCACCAGCTCCCTGGGCACTCTATTCCAATGCCTGACCATCCTAACAGTGAAAGTTTTTTTTCTAACATCTAATCTGAATCTCCCCTGTCTCATCTTAAGGCAATTTCCTTTTGTCCTCTCACTATAGGCACCGTAGTAGAGACCAGTCCCCACCTGGCTACACTCTCATTTCAGGGAGCTGTAGAGAGTGAAGAGGTCCCCCCGCCCCGAGCCTCCTCTTCTCTAGACTAAACAAACCCAGCTTTCAGCTGCTCCTCACAAGACAAACTTTCTAGACCTTTCATGAGCTTGTTGCCCTTTGCTGGACATGCTTCAGCATTTCAATGTCATTTTTAAATGACAAGTGGTCACTTTTAAAGTGAGGGGCCAAAACTGGACCCAGCACTCGAGGTGTGGCCTCACCAGTGCCAAATACAGAGAGACAATCACTGCCGCACTACTGGTGATACAGGCCAGGATGCCATTGGCCTTCTTGGCCACCTGGGCACAGATTGGCTGTCAACCAGCACCCCCAAGTGCCTTTCTGCTGGACAGCTCTCGAGCCACTCTGCCCGCAGCCTGTAGCACTGAATGGGTTGCTGCAACCCAAGTGCAGGACCCAGCACTTTGCCTTACTGAACCTTGTGCAGCTGTCCTTGGCACATTGATCAAGTCTGTCCAGGTCTGACTGCAGAGCCGTCCTACCCTTGACCAGACCAACACTCCCATGTTACATTTGATAATCTTCAGATAGCTGGAATTTCTCCAGTTAAGCAGGACTGCTGATAGATGACTGAAAGTGTTTTGGCAAATACTTTTGCCAGTTCCCTCATTACTCTTATAGTCCTCACAAGTTACCTGACCCTCCTTCCAGAGGTGATATATTCTCTTTTTTTCCCCTAAGTTCCAGCTTAAATTCTCTGTTTAACCACACTGGTCTTTTTCCTTCACAACTTGTCTTTCTACACATGGGGACAGTCTGTTCCTGAATATTTAACAATTCCTTTTTAAAGCACATCTAGCCTTCCTAGACTCCTTTGCCCTTCAGGACTGACATCCAAGGGACTTAGTCAATCAATGTCCTAAACAGGCCAAAGTCTGCTCACCAAAGTCCAAGGCAGAAGTTCTGCTAGTGCCCCTCCTTACTTTACCCAGTACAGGAATCCCTAACAGTTCGTGGTCACTGCCCAAGATGGCCACTGACCATCACATCACCCACCAGTCCTTCTTTGCCCATAAACAACAGGGCCCCTCCTCTGTTAGGCTCATTTACCAGTTGTGTTAGTTAGAAAGCTGTCTTCCACACATTCCAGGAACCTCCTAGGCTGCTTCCTCTCTGCTGTATTTCCAGCAGACATCTGGCAAGTTGAAGTCACCCATAAGTACAAAGGCTGGTGACTGTGATGCTTCTGCCAGCTGCCTGTAGAACGCCTCATCAGCCTGTTCCTGGCTGGGTGGTCTTTAATGGACTCCCACCATGATATCTGCCCTGCTGACCTTCCCCCTGATCTTTACCTTGTCATCTTCCTCATCAATTTCAATACATTCAAAACACTCCCTATTGTACAGTGCTATTCAACCACCTCTCCTGCTTCACCTGTCTTTTCTAAAGAGCTTATATCCAGCCATTGCAGCACTCCAGTCAAGAGAGTCATCCCACCATGCTTCTGTGATGGCGACAAGATCAAAACCTTCCTGCTGAACAATGGCTTCCAGTTCCTCCTGCTTGCTGCCCACACTGTGCACTGGTGTAGACACGCCTTAGCCGAACCAACGGTTTTGCCCCATCACAGGCCTGCCACCCTAGGTTCATCTCTAGTGATCCTACACTTCCTGAGGTGCATTTGATTGGTACATGTGCCTCAGGGGAGGTAGAGAATGGCCCTACCAGTCAATCTCTTCCTCAGATGCTCTAACGTCCCTTAACCCTCCCATCTCCTCTGAGCTGTATCACTGAGCAGAGCAGATCATCGACCTGCTCACACTCACACACGTGTTCTGTTACCCTCTGATGCCAGTGCCAGGCTCTGGCACTTCCTGCAGCCTGCTTGAGCACTAACACAGATGTCTGAAGCCCAAGTGACTGTGCAAATATTCATCTCTTGTGCATATCAAGTAGCCTTAAACCTGCCACAATAAAATTAAGGATACTCTAGGTATTTAAAGACATTGAGGACTAAATGGACTGGTCTTATGCTTAAAAAAGCCTGTAGAAATACCTGATACTTTCACATATAAAAGCTTCAAATTTTTAAATAAGAAGCAGATCCATTGCCACAAACTCAAAGTTATTCACACATCTGTTTAAAGGGTTTTAGATTATTCTACTATCTTGGGCTTTAGTATTAAGTCTCTTAAGTGTGTATCAGCCTGGGAAATGAGAAGAAGCTCTAAAGCAACAGTCAACCTCACCCGAAGCTGTTACATAGCAGAAGAATTACAATTTAAAGTGCTCGCTTTCCACCTTTGAAATAAGACCTTCTACAGACTACAAACAAACAAAATCTTATTAATTTCTATTACTGACTTACTAACTCCACTATTCACTTTTCCCCAAATTAAGTACATCCCAAATGGTCACATTTGCTTTTTTGTTTGAAACATAATACTCAAATTTTTTTTTCTTCCAGGTGCATAATAGTCCATATCTTTGACTTTAAAAGGCTGTAGCTTCCAGTCTTGAAAGATTCCTGTAAGTGATGCAGTAAAGAGAGAATAAATCAAGTCTCTTTCTCCTTTTTATAAAAACATTAGCTAAAAATATGTCTTCCAATTACTAGTGTTAATGACCAGTATTCCCTCAGAAAAAAAATCTTCTGTTTGTTTTTATGGCCCCAAAGGAAATACAGTTGTAATTTAGACTTTGAAAGAAAACAAGTAAATCAGAAATTATATAACGTTTACCAATCATTCAAAGAAAGTAGTTTGCCAGAAGCCAGTATTTGAAGAAAATGCTTTTTGAGCTTAGTACTATTTAGATAACTGTAACTTCCCTAGGTTTTCTTTTTACACTCTCTAGTCGTGTCAAAGGACGGAAATTTGACTTCCTGCTTCCCTCTGCAGTAGTTAATCTACAGTCCTTCTGCAGCCCCTTCAGCAGCTCCATTAACTCCCGTTTTTCCAGCTCTGCCTGCTCCAGCTCCTGACGGTGCTGTCTCTCTGCAGCCATCAGAGACCGTACATCTGACATCATTCGTGACATCTGACTCTGAAATGCAAATACAAATTTACTGCAAGAAACAACCCCTCTTCTACTGATGGTGTAATGAAGTCGAACTGGCCATGCATGTGGGGCGATGCAGTCTTAAGAATAAAGAACACTGAAATAATTTTTTGATAGTGCAACAAATGTAAACAATTTGAGACACAAGCCAGTATTCACCTTCTGGGATGGTCTTGTTCTAAAGATTCCAATATGTCTTTCAAAAAGTTTCTTACAAAGTAACATAAGAAACAGCCTATTTGCCCACTTGCTGCTTTTATTTTCTATTTCAAAAATCCAAACAAAATACGGTTTTGGTTATGTTCAGATATATTCTTCAAGGATTTAACATCAAATCCAGTAAAAATAAAAATGTAAACTATAAAGTTTTAAAAAGCTTTATAAATCTTTTAAAAACTATTGCTTTAAAAATCATTGTTCTGTGATATAATAAAACCAGGATGAATAAAAGGATAAGACAGCCTTGCTTGTTACTTGATTAAGCTTACTGTGCACCTTTCCAACCTTCTGACCACAGTGCAAATACCAATGTTGGCAGTAGGGCTCTTTGTCAGCTCTGGACTAAGTGATTTTGGATAGCAATTAAAAATGGAGCTGGATGCCTAATTACATCCAGTTTGTGATGTATACTCTACATTTAGACACTGAAATCAGTTTCAGACTGATCTGCTGACAATATTACACACGCACAGAACATGGATGGAGTACCCAGGTGAGCTCCAGCAAACCTGAAGCAGATAAACCACAGGAATACAGCACCCAGCCTGCTTTTCCACAGAGCTGACTAACCTGGCAAAGCTTTGCTGCTTTTTCTTCTCATAGTTAATGCCATTTTCCTCTGTATAAGACTTTACTTACAAAATTAGAAACTGCTACTGGGAAAAGCAAAAAGCTAGACTGTGGAAAGAGAAAAAAAAAAGAGGATTGTATTTACCTTTAGTTCTTCAATTTCATTTTGCAGGATACTCTCTTTTTGGACCATATGCCTTCTCTGTGAATCTAACCTTGACTCCATCTCATGTTTTGCCTCCTCCACTCTGCAGATCATTTCTGACCTAAAAAGTTTATTTCTCCTTGTTAAGTCTTGTAAGCAGTGAAAAGAATGATTTTCAAATTCCAGAAAGCCTTCTTGCAGCCAAACAGACTGATCTGATTCCCTTTAACCTCTATGGGATGCCCCTGTAGAGGCATGATTTATTAATTAAAAAAAACCCTTGCATAAAAAAAGTGCATTGTGCCCAGGGGCACTAAAGTGCCCATGAAGAGCCTATAGAGGGACAATCGTATCATATTCCTCAAGTAACTCCATGAGCTCAATAAGGTGTATTTAGTGATTTTCTGGTGTTTGCCTACAGTATGTGCTTGCTAAGTGCTACGAAAGAGAGGCAGCCAAGATAAAAAGTCTGAATCCCGTAGTACTGCTAAACATGTAAGGAAGTGAGACAGCCTGAGTGTGTGGACACAGCAGGCTCTTACAGACATGGTTTAGTGGTGGGCGTGGCAGTGCTGGATTAACTGCTGGACTCGATGATCTTAGAGCTCTTTTCCAATCTAAATGATTCCATGGTTCTGAGCAATCTAGTTCACTTTTATGGTGGACACTAACTGACAGTATGCAGTAAACTGTTACTGCCTAGTCACTCACACAGCTCCACAGCCAAAAACAGATGGCATACATTAACCTTTTGAGTTCAGAAACCAGGTAGCAGAATCCCTTGTGTCTCAACGCATTTAAACCATATTTGAGCCTGACTTGGCAGCAGTGTTCAAAAGCACAACACTGAGGAGCTGAAAGATACAAATGTGAAGGAGCATGAGGGGGAAAACAAAGAAAAAGTCCAACTGTAATATAATGAAAAGGGAAAGCTACAGAAACAGACATAAGAGGAAAACAAGGATGCTGGTAAGAAAAGTCATATTCACTGACTGTTATTAATCTACCAGGCCTTTAAAAAAAATCAAAATTAGATCTTTGGTGGTTGAACCTATCTGTATCTCCCAAAATAATTACAGATTTTTATCTTCTTGATCTATAAAAACATAAACTAAATACAATTATTAAATAATGTGACTTTGTGTCTATAACAGTCCAATGGAAAAATTAAATTGCCAACTTCAGTTTTCTTAGGTTTTTTGTCATTTTACATAGTAAGCTCACAGATCTGTTCAACTGCAAGCAATGGTATTTTAAGATTTATAGTAACTTGGAAAAAAAACCCCAACAACAAAACAATCAAAACAGCAAGAATTTAAAGTCTATGCTGACACATAATAAAATTCTGGCCCGTTAGCATCAAGTAATTAATGGACCATTTAACACATACCAGAATCCAGTGCTAGTATTTCAAAGGGCTTCATGCAGTGAAATTAAGCCCAGCCCAACACAAACACGAGAGAAACAGAAGGTTTGTACCGAAGCAGCTCCAGCTCGGTTCTGAGCTCTGCCACACAATTGTGCTGCGTGTCCTCTGCGCTGAGAATGGTGTAACCACAGCCATTGGGGCACTCCCGGCTGCGGTACTCGCACACCGCCAGGTGCCCGTCCAAGTTACGCCGCTCAATCTGCACCGTACAACCTGAGCAAGGAAGAGCACGGCAAGACAGCCATTTACAACAACAGCATTTTGAGTCTTTCCACACAAAAACACTCAAGAAAGGAAGCTGAGAAAAGCGATTTCTTTAGGATATGAAATATGACTGTTACGCATACTTAGCTACTAATACAACGCTGTTAAAAAGTCTTATTAAGATACCTATCCATTAACTGAAAATACTGAAACGTTGGAAGGAGGCATTTTCTGTAAAGTCTTCTACTGCTGGTCTGGCATTAAATCAACTTCAGCAATGACAATCCTGATGCCAATCTAAGACACTAGCAGCTTATCTGTGCTTCTATCATAGACTGCAATGACTGGAATTGATAAAGAATACATACGTGTAAAAAATTATTATGCTATCAAACTTAGGGAAAAGCCCAAAGACGTAGTAAAGAGGGATGTGGGTGAGATGGAATGTAAATTTGATTTCCAGACAGTTTGTTGGTCTTATCCATAATGTACTAGACCACATAAATAAGTTAGAGCATTTATTTATGAACATTTAATAACTCATACAAAGATAAAATATTTCCACAGAAATTCTACGATACAAACTACAAAGTTCTGTAGTGATTAAAAGTAAAATGTAAACAATCAAAAATAAACACTATATAAATTATTGCTACATTTAACACTCTAAACTTGAAGTTTGTAGTCTTAACTTATGAAGTCAAACTTAGGAAGTTTGTAGTTTAATCTTTGAGGCTCACTTTGTTGAAATACACACTTGCATTTAATTTGAAGAGAATATAAACTTACGGAAACTGAGTAGTATTGAAACTTCCCAGCAAACCATGCCAGAAAATAACAAAAGAGTTCTCTAGAAGAGCTCTACTAATAAATAAAATGATTTGTAATTGAGGTACTCAAAATACACTCTATGTATTCTTGGGAAAGAGTTCAAGAGCTGTAAGAGCCTTCACATCCCAAACACCAGACACCCAGTATGAGTAAATCTGTAAAACACTACGGTTTCTGTAGGAAGTAGAACAGGTGAATCAAGCATCTGCAGAAGTCACTTCTGAGAGAAATTATAACTTCCAGCAGAGCAATTCTAGTACCTTAATCATCTCATAATTAATTACAATGGCAGACTCAACTATGCCCTTAGCATAATTAATTAGAAATTAACTTTACCTAGGAACATACAACATTTCAAATGAAATCAAGTGGGAAATTTTAACAGTATGTTCCTTTTTAGAGGCATGTTTCTTTCTCAGGAGGTGTAGCCTTGTTTTAAATAAAAACCTCAACATTAACAATTCTAAGCAGAATTTATCTTAGAATAATTCTTATTTCCAAGATACATTTTTGTTAAAACCATGACACAGAGCTGGCAGCTGCACATGCACCAGGCAACCTGGTGTTTTATAAATAAATTATGTCCCCTAAGTCTTCTGCAGGGGCTACTGCATTCATTTAAACATCAGAACATGCAGGCGGAATTAGAAAACAAACTCATAACTTGACAGAAAGCAAAACTAATGCGCTGCTACATTTTCATACATTTGAAGTTCACAATATTCATTTTGGTTAGTTTTTGGATAAGAAACAGTTGCTAATCATCGTGACTGCCATAAACTGGTACTATATTTTGTTCAAAAACACTGCTGTAAAGAGCAGATCATGCCAAAGGTTTGAAATTCTGTTAGAAAATAATGGCCATTATTGCAGTTCTGTTGACAGGAAGACGATAAACATCTGTTTTTTAAATAGAAAGGATTCGGCTTCTTTGAATGTTACTCACCAGCATTGGAGCAAGGTATCTGACTGTACTCACACTCCCTTTCATGCCTGTCTATAGACTCCAGAGAACAAACCATTTCACAGCCATACTCTCTGTTTCTGCAATGTAGCTGAAGACGGTTTAAATCATTTTTCATATATCTACATGCAAAGAAAAGAATCTGTTCTTAAATCTGGGAACATTATTGAAAAATTTTTATTTTCAACTTTTGGGAAAAGAAAGCAAGATTATAATCTCTATTAGGAAAAATTGTAACTAGCTTAATTTATTACTTTCTCTAAAATTCAAGTGACCATATCAGAAATAAACAGCTTGAAAGAAACAATGTTAATGGAAAATTCAGTCTCCAAATTTAAATGTAGAAACAAAATCTTTATTTTTGAATAATTTTTTATTGTGACCTTTTACTGGCTCAGCAGGTATTATCAATAACAAACACCAGGGCTACTCATTTGCCAATTAAGTTCTGTGTTTCTAAACATGCCACACTAAAGGACTACAGGGAGTACACACGAAACAATCTAAAAATGAAAACTCTAGTGCTCTGTCTACACTATAGTTAACTTCCAGATAGCAAAATTTCATTACTGAAAAATTACACTGTGGAGTACTAATGAAGTTAAATTTACTGTAGCTGGAAGCTTTAAATATGTAACTGTTAATCTGAGCAAGATTAGACAATGCAGGTGTTAAACAGCAAGCAGCGTCTACTGTCAAAACTGTTTTGTGCTGACACTAGCAGGATTAACAGTTTAAAATAGAATAATTTGTTTGGAAAGGACCACCACCACCAACAACAACGGTCCAACTGCTTGACCACTTAGAGAAGGCATTTGTGAAAACAGCCTGCTTTACATGATAAGGTGGTTCACAACAGACATTGCTATGTCTAAAGAGCTTCTTTAAAAAGAACTTGAGGGTCAGAAATTTGGTTCATATCTCCAGGAATTGTTAATTACAAACCCCACTACAGCATCTAGCTAAGACTGTAAAGAGATCTAGTGTAGTGATGTCATCAAGAATTGCTTTGCTTGCTTTCTCTAAAATAAAGTATGGAAAAGTTTTGATACTGTAAAGGACATTCAGAATAATATCCAGACAGGTATCTAGAATCAGCATTCAAGATACAAAAAGGTGGAGAACAAACTAAGTGTTCTTTCAGTTTTGAAATCCTAACACCCTAAAAGTTAGTTATAATAAACAGAAAATGCTAATGCTTTGATGCAAGTAGTCGGTGTCTGCCATGGGCATACTGGGTAAAACAGTCTGAGTGACAGTATCGACAGGAGATGAAGCTGTGCAAGCAAAACTGAGAAATCCTAAATTCATGTAATTTCAACACACAGCAAGATTATTGGATACCTGTAGAGAGGTCGCAGCAAAGACACATCAATCACTTGTCTGTCTTCAGGGCAGTTACTGTGATGAACAAGCCACCCATGGATACAGGCAGTGCAGAAGGCGTGTTCGCAAGGAGCCTGCAGTGGATCTTCCAACACGTCTCGGCAGATGGAGCACAACAGCCCTTCATTAACATAGCCCACGAAGCGCTCAATATCATAACCCATGCTCTCCACACCGACCTGTTCCAAAACCCCAAACACACAGAAACAAAGCAGTCTTTGTGCTGAATCTGTATGGGTAGATCCACAAAGAGGCCTGAAAGCAATTCTAAAAATATGGGGACCTTAATGTAAATAAAGAAGTGAATGTGTGAATGCAAACACTTACATACTTTGGAGACTTTCAGATTTAAGTGGGAAATCGATAACTGTACTGCTAGGTGTCAGAATCACAATTTTCTATCACGATATTCTGAACTCTGAAAGCAAAGACTTTAGCATAGTTTAGCTGCGCTTGTTCTGAACTCCGCTATTGAACATAATTGTAGCAGCCACTGTGAAACATACAGTTTCTATTTAAATGAATTTCACCTGAAGCAGAAACATCACAGAAGTTCAAATGCAAATGTTTGCTCTCCATTTTAATACCATTCATGTAATGCCTAACAAACTTACAAAACAGTGTTCTTACCGACAATAGCTGTGGCACTTTCGGCTAGCAGATCCTGGATTTATGAACTGCATATCACTTAAGATGTTGCTTTCATACTGAAAAAGATTCTCTACTCACTGTAGACCTCCCTTTCAGAGGGAACAGCATGAAATCTCCACATGCCTAAAGACATACTTAATATTCAGGAAGAAAAAGAAGCCAAAACTGCAGCTAACCCTGAAATCATGAAGAGCTACTGTCTTTTCCTACATGATCTATTTTATAAAACTGAGAAGCTTTTGAATGGATTTGAAAGCTTTGTGAAGAAGAACTAATGGGCAATCTGCCTTCATCCAAATCCTATCATGAAAAGCCTTGTGGAATTTGGTAAGACTCCACAGAACTCACTTAAAAGAATAAGTTTTAGGCTCCACATTGCTCCTTAACATACCAAGTTACTTTTGTAAACCCAATGAGACTCGTGAAAGAGGTTTTCATCAGTTGTGAGGTTTTCTAAATTAAATAGAAAGGAAAGATATCTTACCTTTGTAGATTTTACTACACATAAATGTAGTTCGCCCAAATACTTCAGAAACAGTTTTCCATCAGTAAGGCATGTAATGCTTCCTTCAGTTTCTCTTCACTGTTTTATTATGCCTATGAGAAAAATTAGAAAGAGAAAGGCTCAGTAGCGTTTCCTAAGTTACTGAATCCTATGTCTAACAAGCCAGCTACTGAATAGATGCTGTCCTAACAGCCCATTAAAACCAAGCTTTCCAAAGGAAGCCACTGAAAACCTACAATTCAACACAGGAGATCTGACTAGATTAGAGTGAAAATAAACATCAGTCTCTTTCAACTACTACTGATGCAGATATTTATCACAAAACTGAACACCCTGCTGATGATCAATTTTGAAGCCAGTTTTGTTTGTAAGACTGAAGACAACAGAATTCAGTATTATTGAAAAGTAGCAACTGAAATCTGGTAAAATTATGTTCCTGAAAAAAAAGGAAGTTCCTTATCTAACCTGTTCTTATCTGGTCATGACAGGCAGTTAATTTTTAAAACAAAACTATTACAGTCAAGTTTGTTGTACTGGCAAATATCACTGATGTGATATGACTAGGGTTATATAACTATATATCATTGATGTGATGTAACTAGAGTTGCTCACTTAAAACATTATAAAAGATGTCATTACTTAAACCCCTTAAGTTGATATCTAGCAATCACAAGAATCTCGAAGATCAAGTTTTACTCTGAAGGGAAAAAAGAACTTTGCAATTCCTCTTCATGAATACAACATAAATCTGGAATTTAGAAGATCTTATATATCTGAGTATCAAAGTATCTTCACTGATTATGAAACATGCTTGTGTTAAAAGGACACTTGCTAGGATTAAAGTTAATAAAAGCTGTGAGAAAAGCACACATAACACAAGCAAGCATGCATGTAACCTAAATACAAAACACATCATCTGCTGCAAGGTTTCCATATCGAATTTTGTTTCTACTGGCATGTTCATGACACAGCCAACACCACGGCTTGCAGAGATGCTTGAGCCAGCTTCAGATTAGCTGGGACACCTACCAGCCATGTGACCTACTGACAGCTGACAGCTAGAGAAGCAGGGAGTGCAATCCACAGAGATTCCTAACCACATCCCCAGCAGACTTTCCAGACTGCATTTAGCTTTGTGCTTCTATGGCTACATTGTCACCAACCATACAGGGAAGCTAAATTCACAGGTATCTGGGATATGCTGCTCCTTCAGCCACAACATGGATATACTATGTCCTAAAAGAATCTGCTTAAGAAAATGCTGTATTATGGAGATGTCAAACAATTATTTTTACACTGCTTTTTATGTATGTTTTTACAGGTCTACTGCAAAGACAGGAAACTCAGGAACTTTGCTAGTTCAACATTAACAAAATTATCTTGGCACAAAGCTGTGATTGCAAGGACAGCAAGGACTACAAGGGAAAGTTTAAAAAGCAGAGAACAATGCTAACTATCAGTATGAAGAATGTGAAGTATTAGTTCTCAATACTGATTAAAACATCGAAACATACGGTATATTTATGCTGGAGGACTTAGAATATATAAATTTGATAATAGGAACTGTAAGCCTAACACTTTGTGCCGGTTTGGACACAAGTTTAGCAGCAAGCAACCTGAAAAGGGCATTTCAAGACACCCCAAGACACACTTTGATTTGGTTTGGTGGATCCCAGAGGATTCTGCTTTTAGAAAACCTTCAGGGATAGATAAGAGAACAAAACTGTAAGTATTTTTACTGCCCTTGAGTTTCTGTTCTACTGGAACTGTGGATGGTGTGAGCTGCATTTTGCAGAAACGCTGCTAGTCCCAGAGAACCAAGTCCTCAAGACACTCTTCGGTATATTTTAGCAAGTCTGAAGACTAACAGAATGCAGGAAAGAGTATTTTTATCAAATAGGGAACAAAAACTTTATTTGTGCTTAACAGAGAAATGAAGTGCAACAACAACAACAAACTATATGTATTATATTCATATGTCTCTGTAAATAAATATATATATGGATGTATAAAGCCCCAACCAAACTGGAGTTCAAATGAAGAGTGGATGGGAACTTTGAGGCAAGAAATACAATCAAGAGAGATTCTTCAGCACATTTTCAAGACTCATGTTGGAGCAGCATAACACAGTGCTGGAACCCTTGTGGCCATGGACCTGGGACCTATAACAACAGCTGTTACTGAAGTCCCAGTCTTTTTCCAGTAGAAGTTTCCTGACCTGAAGAACCAGAGATGTTTTATCTTCTTGTCCACTTCAAGAGATGCACCTTAGTCAAGAGATAGGCAGAGGGAGAGCATCTGATGAATGTCATGCACTCTAGCAGTACAGATCACTTTCCTCAGTATCTTCACCACAAAACGAGATGCTTTTCAGTTTCTGCTTATCCCCAGAAACTTCTCTCTTCTCCATTTGGCCTCAAAACGTATTTTCCCAATTGTACTACAATTCACCAATTGTCACACTCTTTTTTTGATTGCACCTAGAAATTACATTATTTTGTTGAGAAATATTAGCTGCTTAGCTTAAGCAAGTAACTTCTAATTAGAATGAGTCACGTAGAATTATAATACTGTGTGATTTAAAATGCTGTTTGCTTATATCTACTTGCTTAGCATATGTAGCTTGGGTTGCTGGAAGCCTTAGGCTGAAAGCTGTGGACTTTTGCCTAGACATGCTTTTGGCTGGAACTGAGTTAATTTCCTTAGCAATTTTCCCAGTAGCTGCTACAGAGCTGTGTTTTGCCTTTAGAAGGAGAGGAATGTTGCCAACACACCAGTGTTTTAGTTGTTGCTAAGTAATGTTTATCCTAAGTCTAGGACTTTATTTTAGTTTCCCATGCTCTACCGGGGAGCAGGTGCACAAGTAGCGCAAACCAGAAGATAAGGAGCTCATGGTCATCAGCAGAAGCTGCAACTCAAGATAAGAACAGTTAATGGCTTGCCTGCATGGAGACGGAGAGAAAATCCAATAAGCTCTCAGAAGACCCCAGACCGAAAATCACCACTGGACTAAAAGAGCCGTGTGAAGAGTGCGCAGGGGAGGGTGCATAAATTGTAAGGGTATCATTGTGCAGGGATTTCTTTGTTTAGGAGAGAAAGCACACAAACTACGACATGCTATTTGCTTTTTATTGTTCCATGTTTTATTTTTCCCTGCAGTTCTGGACAAGCAAAAATCTCCTCCAGACTTCACAGGTATCAAGCAATTTTTCAGTAGTTGTCATCCCACGTTGTTTGCCAGGCAGATGCACATCCAAAACCAGCCTTGAGTTGTGGACTCCACTGCCATCAGAGATTTGGTGAGGATATGATAACAGGGAGAATACAGGTGGGATGTAGTTCTCAACAACATCATCATATAGCTTGCTAAATGTCTGGCACTAATCAAAGCTATTCCACTGTGAAAGTCAGGACATTGAAATGGAATTAGTGACCTTCATTTTTTCACCTGCAGTAGCTTCTGAGTTTTAAAAAATGCTTCTTTTCCATGTGACAAAACAAAGCATAGCTGAAAGGCTGGAGTGAACCATGATGGAACTACAGATGTGCACAGCTAAGACAGCATTTTCAGAAATGCTGGAGGAACAGAGTCTATGCATGGCCCAGGGAAGAGGTGACATTGAGACATGATAATCCTTCAGCCTTTGTTTTCACAGACTGCACTTTAAATCTTGCTATATAGAAGCAATACTTTAGTGTGTTTCATGCCACTCTGACACTGTAAGCCACTTCAAGCCAGCATCAATGCCCAAAGGGGCAGACTCACCCCTTACTGTGACTGTACAAGTGGTTTCTCAGGCACTTGATGCATCACTCTGGGTAACTGATCTGTTTTAAGACTGAATTAGGGAAAAAAATATCAACTTTGGCAGTTTTTTTACAGTAGCCAAAGCCTATCTATCCACAAATTAATGTGCTCCCAACCTCCCTCTATCTCCTCCTTTGAATCAGTCAGAACTTTTAATTTGCCCCTTTCGTGAACTGGCTCATGTGACTCACCATACAGACAACTACTCCCCGATTTCATTTGTTAGGCTAGAATTTCTTGTAGATGGCTCAGCAAAAGCTCTAGGGACTGTGTAAGCAGGGCATGACCAGGGATAAGAAATTGCAGCCAGGGCAGAAAGGGAAGAAAGACAGACAGCAGCAGTCTGTGGTCAAGGATGCCACAGAGCTACTCCTTCAGCTCAGCTCCCCAGACTGGTAGAGTGGGGAGTCTGATGAACATTTGTCTAAGAGAAAAGGAACAGAGGAGGGTAAGAATAAATGGACAGCAATACCACCTTACACTGATGCAAAAAACTGTTTTTTTTCAAAAAAAGCTTATGTAATAAATATGGGACAATTTAAGGCCTCTAGCAGGAACAACATAACTATAAACTACAAGCTATAACTATTTTAACAAAGAATATTTTTATACAACACTTGCTGCCCTGCAAAGCCTACTCAGAACAGTACCATCCATGTCCTGCCTTTCACAGACCAGAGTCCAAAGAAGGGCAACAGAGCTGGTGAAGGATCTGGAGCACAAGTCCTATGAGGAGCAGCTGAGGGAGCTGGGATTGTTTATCCTGGAGAAAAAGAGGCTCAGAGGGGACCTTATCGGTCCACCTGAAAGGAGACTGTAGCCAGGTGAGGGTTGGTCTCTTCTCCCAGGCGACCAGGATGAGAGGACATCGCCTCAAGCTATACCGGGGATCTGTGTTTCAGGTTGGACAGCAGGAAGAATTTCTTCACAGAAAGGGTGGTCAGACATTGGAACGGGCTTCATGATCTCAGAGGTCTTTTCTAACCTAATTAATTATGGGACCACCTTCGAGGCTGTGCAGGGCCGGGCCAAGACCAGGGTGAGAGGAGCACTCTCCCCTCGGAGCTGTGGGAGGGGGAATTTTGTACAGGTAGAAAGGGAAAGGCCTCTGGATCCGGCCTGGGAAGGCGCTTCAGGGAGGGACAACGATCCTGGTCACAGAGAACAGAACTGGCCTGGGAACATCTGGAGAAGCGACTCGACACCAAGAAACAGCACCTGCGCGGCCGCAAGCAGCGACAAACAGCGTTACAGCTGCACACACCCTTATCACACCCTTACCGCTCCCTGCCCCACACGCCAGCGATGCTGCTGCCAGCCGGGCACAGGGCCCTGACGAACGCTGCGGACAAACCCCGCGCAGCGCCTCCCGGCCCAGCCCCGGGCCCAGCCCCGCCTGACCCCAGCTCCAGCCCCGCTGCCCCCAGCCGCCCCTCGCCCCCGGCCCGCTCGGGGCCGCCGCCCCGCTCACTCACCCCGCCCGCCGCCGCTCGCTGTCGCGCAGCCGAGGCTCCCTTTACGGCCGCTCTCGCTTGACGGCGGCGCGGCGGGCAGCCGCTCCGCCATGTTGCGTGTGGCACAGGCGCCGCCGACCAGCACCGCGCAGGCGCACGGCAGCGCTTCCCGGGGGCGGGAAGGGCCTTTGGCGAGTCCCTTCCAGCGGGAACCCCGCGCGCACGGCCCCGGCGCAGGCGCGCTCGGCGGGAAGGGAAGGCTGCGCAGGGCGCATGCGCGGGGCGGCCGGTGGGGCTGCCGGGAGAGCGCGGCGGGACAATTGAGCGCAGAGGCGGGACCGGCTGCGGGACCGCAGGTACGGCAGCGACGGGCGGGGAGGCCCGGTGGAAGCGACCCTGGGAAAGACCTTAAGAACGATCTAGTTCCAACCCCCCTGCCGTGGGCAGGGATATCTTTCACTAGATCAGGTTGCTCAGAGCTTCATTCAGCCTGGCCTTGAGCGACGGGGCATCCACAAGTTCTCTGGGCAACCTGTTCCAGTGCCTCACCATCCTCAGAGTGAAGAATTTCTGTCTCATCGAATCTAAACCCGCTCTCCCAGTTTGAAGCCATTCCCCCTTGTCCTATCACTACATGCTCTTGTAAAAATTCCTTACAGCTGCTTCCGATCCGAAGCGATTTTTCCAGTAATACTGATGTTCAAGGCGATGCACTCGCTGCCTGCAATGTAACTGAGTAAAAGCCGGTGCTTTGTCACGTCTCTGTAGTTGCCCACAGCCCCTTTTCTGCCTCACCATCTGTGCCAGGAGTGCCTCTTCAAACGCTCAGGCAGCAGCCTGTGAAGTTTGGGCCGAGATGGGTATTGTAGCTGCCTTTAGCAGAGCTCCGTGCTCACCGTGTTGAGCTGGATGTGTAAAATTTTGAAACGTTCTTTGTACGTGTGTTTCATTTTTAATGCAGCTATTAATGTACCCTTAAGGACAAAAGTACAACCGAATTCAGTGCCTGACAAACGAGATGCACCCGTGAGACGGTTTGGGCTGTGGTTTCATGGTGCGCCGGGTTTGGTCAGGCCTGGTTGTTAATAAGAGCTAGGAGCAGTGCTTTTTGCTTGCAGCTGTTTCCCTGCAGCCAGACCTCATAGTAAGGCAAGTACAAGGTTCTCTGCTGTACAGGTGCTGTCTCTGAGGAAAGGGCATATTTGCATATTCTTTCATTTAGTTGTAGTGTGGAGCTGTTCCTTGCCCTTGCTACCCCCACTCTGATCTCACCCGAAAGGTCTGGCATCAGTGGTTTGTTGTACGTCCATGATGTTCTATTTCTGTTGTGTAGTAGTGTAAAGGGACAAAATGTAAAGTTTTTGGTTATTATTTTTTTAAACATATTTTTGTTATATTTTATGAAAGCTTGTATTTTAAAGACAAAGATGTATTTCTGGATGCATTATTTAATTTTAAAACCTACAAACCCATAAGGGTCTTTGTAATTGCAAGTAGGTCATACCGGTAACAGTGAAGTTACTGAGTTATCAAGGGTAGTGTCTTTCAAATCTCCTAATGAGTCTGTTTTTGTGGTTTAAGACCAAGTGACAGCGCAATGTCCAAATGGATTTGGAAACCAGAGCACCGTAATCATGGATATGTGCAATTTATGAATTGTGCAGCTTCCCTGTTCCACAGAACCTCGAGCAGTGGGCAGGGTTAGTGTAGCACTGCAGCCATGCTATGCACAGTCTTCACGCAGAGCCCTGGGGTGTCCTGTGTTGTCTTCCCAAGCATCACTCTGCAGTGTAGGGTTGGGTAGAGAACTTGTTCAAATTCACATGGCACCTGAAGCTGGCTGTGCTCAGCACTGGCACTTGCAGCCTGCCCCCTCGGAAGGTTCTTTACACCTTTGCAGTGTTCACAGTGGCTTTTCACACTACAGATACTCCTGTTATAATAACCAGGCTACTCCCTTATTGCATACAGTTAACTAAAATTCATATGCTATCACTGTTGTCAAGTAGGCCTACCTTAAGTGAACTGCTGTAGACACAGTCAGAGGCTTCTTGTATTTTTAATAACAGCCACAGTGGAAGTAACAACAGCTGATGCCATTTTGCCCCTGAGATTTATCCTCAGTAACAGCGTCATATATATGCTAATTGTGCAGATATGCGGGAGAGAGCAGTACTCCTGCTACCAGTGTCTGCATGTTTGCAAAGTGTTTTGGCAGCGTTCTGTTACTACTTCAGTGCAAACCGTGGAAAGAACGGTGGCTGTGCCCCAGGAAGCCACTGGAGTGCAGAGTAGCACCAAAAAAAGTGCAGAAACACACTGGCTGTTGCAGCAGGATGCAAACACGCTTTTGAGATGGTACAGAAGTTTGATTCTGCAATCTGTATTACAGTTTATTTTTAACCTAGTAGTTGGGGAGATCATTTAAAATAAATGTGTGTAAATGGAGAATTAAACCTGTAACTTTACTATAAGTTGTGCTTGCCTTCTTCATTTCAGCTGCTGTGTTATTGTTGGAGTTTTCTTCTTTTCTTTGATTTCTATGTACTACTTTGAAGCATTAAGATTATAACTTGTTATTCTAGTGGTCGCAAAGTAAACTTTGTCATATTAACACTGGCATATGTTTGGTTTTGTCCTAAGGTTGCTCAGGGGAATAATGGTGTAATATTTCAAGGGAAAACCTGTAATATATTCCTTCCACTGTTCAAGTGGACATAACATGGAGCAATAATATCTACTGTAATTCTGAGATCATTTTCTGCTGAATGTTAATCTTATTATGGTGAACCTGAATGACCAATGTAATTGACTGTTTAATGCAAAATGCTGGTCCTAGGTATGAGACATACCTTCAACATTCGTTCTTCACTGTGCACTAATAATGGGCTTTTCAAAATTATGTTTCAAGTGTATAGAATAGTAAGTTTTGCTTAGAATTGTCCTTCTTTTTATAAACTGGTGTAGGTTTCTTAAGTAGCCCTATACTGTGCATCTCCAGAGCATTTATTGCTATTGAGAACTGAATTAGTGGCTTTTAAAATGAAAAATGAGGTGTTCAGCTGCAGAATTTGCTGTAGTTGGTCCTTCTTAGTACTTAAACAAAGCATTGCAATGGTACTACTTTTTCTTAAATTTTATTATGCTTGTGAATTAATATTGTTATTTGAAGATCTTTTATGCTCTCCTGTATTTTGAAATAAGGGTAATGTTGCCATCTATGGATATATTTTTATATTTAAAGCCTATCCTGACTACAGCTGTCTTTATCTGCTTCCTTCCTTCCTGTCCACTCTCCAGAGCGGTACAGCTAAATATGAGGCGATCTGCAGCTCCGAGTCAAGTCCTAGGAAATGCAGGCAAAAAGCCAAGGTTTATACCACCAGGAAAATCTATTGCTGTTTGTCTCAAGAATGAAACTAAGGAGACGGCCCAAGAAATGAAGTTAAAGGAGGTAAACGGAACAGTGCACTAAAAAGTATTTTGTACAGTATTGTGATTAAAAGATAACATCTGAGCTCACCACAAACAATCTCTGCTTAAATAATCTATTCAGAACAAATTTGGATAGCTTTGCTCTCAGTACCTTTGATCTTGCTCTCAGGTTAGGTTTCTCTAACTGTGGAGTGGTTGCAGAAAAATGTTTTTCAAATAAATAAAATTAATCAGTATTGAGCCCAAATGCAGTTCTCAAGTGTAAAGGAGGTGGGGATTGCATCTTGGCATGGGCTTTATTGGATGTTTTTTTCGTTTGTAAAAGCAGTTAAAAACCCAGGATACTTGTAATAAAGTCTCAGCATGTTGGGTTGCAGTTCTGCTGCAAAGAGACTTTCTCTGAAACCTTGAATATTGACACAGAAAAGCATCACAGTTTTTATTTATCTATCTACAGAAGACTTGTATTAAATTAATAAACTATTTACACAAGTGTTTGGTATTGTGTGCATACACTTTTTGTTGTGGTGCATATAGTTTTGTAGAGATGCATATATTTACGTAGCAGGTTTGATTATGACAATTAATATGTCTTGAGATCCCTTCATGTTGCTCTTTTCTCTATTTCTCTTCACTTGCATGGAGAAAATGCTATTATGAACTTATTTCTCTTTTGCAGATAGATGAGAAAGAGGGAGGCACTTCATTGCTTTCTAAAATAAATGTCCAGAATGAAAATGAAAATTTTACACAGTCTGTGGAGTCAACTGGAAAAGTAAAGACAAAAGCATGTTTCAGCATTGACAAGTGTAGCAAGACAGAAATGAAAATGCCAAATGTGCCCAAAGCTGGTAAGATGCTCTTTCTTTTTTACTACCATGTGTCATAAGAGAATTTTAAAGCTTATGAATGAGAGACTGCATATACTAAACTTTTGTGAAGTACTATTATAAGCGTTGTGCAGTGGTGGCATTATTTAGTGTTCTACTGGATAGAGTGAAAGAAACAAGTGTTAAACGACTTTTTTAATAAAAAAGGAAAGAACCAAGGTGTTTTGGAAGCCAGTTGATAGTCTTGCTATTCAGGTTTGTGTCTTCCAGAAGAGCCTTATAGTCAACTCACTCTAATCTACAGTTGGTGCAGTACAAGAATTGTGATACCTTAAATAGTGGGAAAGTGATGTAATTTGGAGACCTTGCTGACCTCATGCAGAGAAAGCTAACCATTCTGAATGGATTCAGGTTTTTTTCAGAATTCATGAGGGTTTCTTTTCTTCAGTATCTCCAGTGGGCACTTAAGGTTCAAGCCAACTTTAGCCACAGAGCAGAAGTGGCTTTGCTCCTTTGTGGGTGTGCACTTCATCAGCTGTGCCCTGGTAATGAGTGCCTCTGCAAAACCAGGGTAGTAAGCACTGCAAAGACACTGAAGTGTCTGAACTGTAGCAAGTGCACTTGGATGGACCTGAACAACATTGTGGGCTTGAGTGTCTTCATTTCCCAGTCTTGGTGTGTCCTGATACAGCATAGTTCTGTGTTGTGCGAATGCAACTGTATGACCTCAGGAGCCAAGAACATCTTGAAAGCCTGGCACTTGAACTGGGTTGCTAACATTGATTGATGAAAATGGCTCCTTTTGGAGCCAGCTCAGGCATTTTAAACACCTGTCTTACAGTTATTTCATTGTTGTTTCTTAATAATTAATTACACTGATAATGATGGCTTAAGGTTCATTTAATTAATAATACCTTGTGTAGTGAGTGAAGTTTTAAAAAAGCATTTCAGGGCCACTTATCACCTTGAATTATTGGAAGGCTTTAACAAAGTCGTATTTAATTTTGTTTGTTATAAGACCTCTTAAATCTTGAAGCCTGATTGAAGCAAAACTGACATAGCTCCATGTCCCAAGGTCCAGCCATTAGTGAGGCTAATTCCCAAAAGGGAATTATTCCCAATAGGCACACATATGTCCTATATACATATACAGATGGCTGGTAACATAGGCCAACACAGACAAGGAACACAGCACTCAGGCAAGCACAAGCGGTGGCCATGGACACATCCTGTTCTGCTGGGCGTGAGAGCCTGCTTGTGGAAAATGAATACACATGTATCTATATGTAAATACACATGCACACAGAGAATTGAGATCCCTCCAGCAACTGACCTTATGCACTCAGTCTGTTCAATAGCTGACTCCTTGATTTGTTGGACACCCCAGATGCTGGTGCTTGAGCCACAGAGGCCCACAGCTCCCAGTCCAGTTGCTGGCTTGCAGACCTGCACTCCCACAGGTACAAGAACAATATAGGTGCCACCAGTAACTTGTCTTAGCCACTTGATCTACTTAGTGGTGGGCTCCTGGATTCAGTGATCTCCCAGTTGCCTTGTGCCCAAGAGGTGCACATGTACAAACATTTCTGGCTGGTAGCTGAACTTACCAGGAGCCAACCCCCAAGGTGTCCTGGTCTCTTGCATGGTCCCTTCAGTAGCCAACTCTCAGACCCTCTGGTCTCTCCAGTATCTGGCCCAGACTCATGGCTGCTCCAGTATTTGGCTCCCAAGCCTCTTATCCTACTTGCCAGCTAGTCCACATTGGTGTTTGTTAGCAATCTCACACAGTATATCCAGTCAGTGTACTTGGTCTCTGGCCTCTCTGCTTGCTGATGTATCAGGTACCTGAGCCCTACAGCCTGTGTGGTCAAACTCCAGCTTTCACCTGGGAAAGTATTTGGAAATGTAGTTCAGTAAGAAGATGGGACTTGCTCTGGCAAGTGCATTGCTGAGGAAGCTTACTGACCTTCATCTGTTTAAAAGTGGCTGCCTTTTTCCTTTTATTGTTATGTGTTTGTTCCTCCCCGAACCATCTTCATCTGTTCCTTTTGCATGTCTTTGTGGTTTTTGATTCTTTTTTTTGTCCATCAAAGCCCTTTTTAGCATCTGGAGATTGCACAAATTCCAGGCCCTGGTAGCAGCAACCTGCTTTGGAGAGCCTTTCCCATTGACTGTTCTTGATGGGTTTCAGCCCCAGAAAATGGGGATATGATAGCCCTGATAGGGTGCTGTCACCGGCATGGTATGTGACCCAGAGTGTATGCACTGTTTGGCAGAGATAATATAATGTGGGGAAATTCAGCTTCCTTGTATGTCTTTAAGTCTTATGGCTTTCATGTTTATCTGCTGCATGCTGAAACTTTCAGTTGAAGCCTATGCTTTACGAAAATTTTCAGTGTCTATGGGACATGTTGTTTGAAGGGTCATGTTTCCCTATAGGTACAGTTGCAAAAATTTTTATCTGCTAGCTCTGCTTAGCAGTGCACTTGAAAAATAAATAGTGGATTTATTTCCAAAATAACTTGGGAAATCAGTCATTCCAGCAAAAAATGTTGTGAAGTGGAAAAGATACTAAATGTCTTTTCAGTATGAATACTGGGTGCAGCTGGTGTGGGTCCTCTGTGATGATTTTAGAAAAATAACCAAAAAGTTGTGGAGTGAAACTGGGTAAGCTGCTTCTGTTGATATGCTGCTGCCTTTGTGAACAAAGCATTTTGTGCCAAAGCCCTTCCTAATGCCTGCAGAATGGGGCTAACCCTGCAAGGCTTTAAAAAACTGTCATAAAATGTGGTATAAAAGAAGGAAGTCTAATGTCAATGTTAGTTATGGTCTTCACGTTCACTGGTGTTGCAAGCACTGTAGTGAGAAAACAATTATGGCTTCCTTAAATCTTAAATAATTTCTTAATAACTTAGATTTTCCAGGACAGTTTCTGCCCTTTACATCACTTTTGTCTGCTACTCATTACAGCTAATGTAGCGATTACATTGATTATGTAAATCATAACGTTCTTTGTAGTGTGAAGTTAAATTGTTTTGTCAAAGCTGGCTTTGGTATGAAATTCAGAAGTAATGGAAACCAGTTGTGAAAGCCAGAGTCAGTTTGGGGTTTTTATTATTATTAATATTGTAATGGAATTATATTTGACTATCAGTCTCTGAAGCTTCATACTTCTCTGTTAAAAGGGCATTAAAATAATTTTAAGATTGAAAAAGTCTGTGTGTATGCATTATCTTGGTTTATTGTCTCCATATAATTTAATGCAGATGATAAACAGTTCAATAGTTTTATATCACACTCAAAGCTGCTGTGTTTGGGTTTCCAGTGCAGCAGTGGAATGTGTAAATAAATACTCTAGGTTCATTGAAATTCTTTTGAAACACCTGTGAACCATTGGACAACTGCACTGTTCATAGACCTAATCTTTCCGAAACCCAGCCCTGAAAATTCTGTGCATTCTTTCAAAAAAACTCAGTTATCTGACACATGGTGTCCATTTCTTGGAGCAGACAAGTAAAGATTTTATTAGATGGAATCAATCTAAAAATTACAGCATATCTGGCTTTAAAAATTACTTGTTTTTCTAAGCTTCTTTTAAAAAAACTTTTCCCTAAAATGTCATTAATAAAAGTGAAGTGTAAGGGACTCTGAAATTTTGTGAGATGAGGTATTTCCAGAGACATTTAATAAGTTTGTAGCAACAGCTGAATGAAACCTACGTATGTGTTGTAGTTTTAAGAGTGTTTGAACTGTAAGATATTCAACATGTTCATTGGGCAGTTTACGCCTTGTGATTTTAAGTTCTCAATACTGGAAAATAATGTTACATTTCTTTGTAGGAAAATGAACTTTACTACTTTACAAATTGGTATTTGCTTGTTTTTAAGAGGAATGAACATGGCGATCTCTTTGGTACCTTTGTTTTGTGTTCAGAATATAATACTTGTTGACACAATAGATCTTTGGGAGGGAGGTGATTTATTTGACATTGTCATTAATGCTTTTTCTCACATACCTCCAAAGAATTCTATCAGCTACGTGTGCACGCTCTTAAAAATGAAAATTACTTAAACATTGCTAAACTATTTACTAGTAACTGAAAACAAAACCATAAATGTGTTTGGAAGGATATTATTGCACCTCTCAAGTGCTCGGTTTCTACTTGTCCTCATGACATTCTGAGGTTCTACTAGCAATAACAGGAAAATACAAATAATTTGCATTTGAAGAAACAATGGATGGGCAGATCCTTAAACTATACTTACTATCTCCTCAGTGTTGCTAGTGAGCGGGATTGGCAAGAACTGAGGTTTTTACCCACACTGCCTTCAATTTAATAATTTTAATATATAATTATTATATAAAGCATACATAATTTAATTTATGATTATTATCTGAGTTTATGGCTTGCTTTCTGTTGGTACTTTTAATCTAGGAGAATGTTGCAGTGTTTTGCCCTTTGGGCTTACTGTATTGTGTGTGGAAATGAATAGCTCTTCCACCTGAACACTGAGATGCAACATTCCAGTTGGACTGAGATTTCATTGTTTGAACCGGATGTAGGTGAACAGAAAAAAAGGATACAGAGTTTTATTCTGTTACAGCTCACCTCTTGTTTGGTTGGTTTTTGGTTCAAGAGTACCTTTTCTTTCATCCATCACTAATGTCTGCTAACGCATCTTCCAAGAGGAACTTTGCCAGAAGTCATGGTCAGATACTATCTTTGAGCTAATAATGAGGACAAATTATAACCGTATTTCATAACAGGGTTAATGTGCTCACCCTATGTCCCTAAATAGATGTTTCTGAATGTTTTTCATACTGATGATATCAACTGTACTTAGTATTTGCATATAGTTTTGAATATATTATCCCTATCTTCTCTGGAATGTTAATATTTACTGACTACATTTATCTGTAAAGTTTGGATGCTTTGCATACTTAAGCTTCATTTTTCATAATGTGGTTCCTTCAGCTTTCTAGAACATTGTTACAGGTCTGTCTGATACCTCTTATCACTTCATATGAATAAAATCCTTTTAACTAATTAATGTGAATATTAAGAGAAAATCCACTGTTCATTTATGACAGTAGCAATCAATTACCTATCACTTTTAATCATAGGATTAAAAACTTTTATTTTCAGGATTTTCATATTGTCCAATTTCAGTCTGCCTGCTTACTTTTGGTTTCTACTAACACAACTAAAAACATTCATGCCTGGCATTTCATAATGAAGCAGATGATTCCTAGAATTACTTGGATATCTGCAAAAGTACAAGTATTAATTTCTGTTGTTGCACTTCACAGCTGAAGTAGAAAAGATATTTCGGTCAGTCTATTTTAGTGGTGGAGCTGCATGTGTATATGCAGTTCTGTGTGTCCTTTAAATGTTTTTATTAACAGCTGGTAAAGCAGTTAAATCTTTGGGTAAAAGATACTCCATAATCATCTGTAGCTCTTAATAATTACCAAGCACACCTTAGAATAGCGAAGATGTGACTGGATGCCTGAGTGTAAGTAATTTATTACTGCATTGTTTGCAAGTAATATTTTACAAGTCTACAAATTTTGTTGTAATTCCTTATTCAAACTAGTATCAAATTACTTTGCTAGATCCTTATGATTTAAAATGTCCTCCTTCTCCTTGCAATGTTCTAGACAGAATAGTTTATAATAGTGAATAGACAAATTTATAGCCAAGTTTATTCTCAATTCAGGATGGTTTCTTTACTGTTTAGGTGTCATCTGTGCCTGTTTGATCAGGCCATCTCAAGAGATGGGGACTGGTTAATAAAACTGGATTGATGTAAACACATCATAAGATAAATTGTCCATATTTGATTGGATGCTGGTTCCAGAAGTGTTCATATGTACATCAGTCACAGCGGGTCTTGTGTTTTCTGGTCTGTAGCTTTGGGATTCTTTGACATCTCCTCAGGACAACACCTTTTACTTGATGCTCTTCCTTGGAGTGTGAAATGATGTCTTCTATTCTGCTGCTGTCTTAAGGCCTTCTCTAGCATTTCCCCAGCTGATTGTGCATGCTCGGTGTTCTCCATGGCTGTTGTCACATTCCTAACTGTCTTCATTCATCTTGAATTTGGGATGCCCATCAGCTGAATGATGAGATATATGGTGCTAGTAGAATTAGCAGCCAAGGATGAGATGGAAAGAAGGAACTTTACAGCAGCTTCACCACCAAAGGCAACATTTCATGTAATGTTCAGCAACTCCAAAACTGCTTTCCTGGATGGGGCAGCCATCTGCAATGCTGCTGTAAAACAAATCTAGACTTGCATAATTCTAGTGGGATATTTCCACAGTTAGTACAACCTAATTTATAATTTGGTATGATCATATCTTGCTGTCATGTGAATAACTCGGCTTTATGTAATTGTAGATGATATAACCAGGGTATTCACACATTGGAGAGAAGAGCAGTGAATTGGCAGAGAAATGGACTTTTCATTTGCCCCAGTTAAATGTGCTTTGCATTTGAGCTAATGAAGATAATGAAGAAGAGGGGAAGGAAACCAGAAATCAGAAGGGTATTACATGATCAGAAAATAAAGAAAAAGAATTATATTAGGTGTAAGATAGCCAGCATTTCCCAAAGAAGTTGGAGGGATTAAAACGAAAGTTTCACAGTAGTAACTTGTCTATTACATGGAACTGTGGCTGCTTCTTTAAAATAAAAAATGTAAATTGTCAGGTTCTTTACTTTTGAGCAGCGATATATCTGTTACTGAAGAAGGCTGTGCTCCATGTAAAGATGATAGTCTTTCATGCATTTTAAAAAAAATTATTAAGTTATTGAAAATGAAAATTTGTAAACAAACAAGCAGAAAGACTTAAATACTCATGCAGAAAAAGAGGTCTACTTTGAAACTGCAGATGTAAAGCAAATACCACTTTCCAAGGGCTGGCAGGGGATGTGTTGGAAAATTAACTTACTATCCCAATATATTTATTACAATTTAGCTTCCTAGAGTTGCATGCAAACACACAGCATATAATCTGCAATATACAGAAAAAGAAATTATCTAATACTGTAACTTTAAAAATGAGGGACTTGGAAAATACCCTGCATAGAGACTATCTTAAAGATTCAGGTTTATCAGTAATAACTCTTTCTATTCCCTCATTCATTCTGAGTGGAACTGTACACATAGTTTCTTCTTACTTTTTTTTTTAATTTTCAAAATCTGTTATCAGGCTATGCTAATGTAAGATGGTCAAAAGAGAAATACATGGCTATTCACATTTTCTCAAAGTTTTATTTTCCTTTCTCCCACCCTTTGGAAAGTCCTAGTTTGGAGCGTGGGGAGTTGGTGAATGTGTATATTCCCAGCTCTCCTGTCTCCAACAGATACAAAGGTGGACTTAAGGGAAGATGAGGGAACACAGCTATGAGGTGGAGGGACGAGAAATGCCTTACTGAAGGGAACTGGGAGGCTTTTTGAGCTATCATAAGTATTATGACAGACTAGGCCTGGATGCCTTCAAAGCTGGTTGTCAAATCTTTCTGTGTCTGTGCTTATTGTTTGGATCCCCTTTGTTGCCATGCCAGCCTAACTAGAGTTCAGTCCTGGCTTTTGGCTTTGGGCCTTAAGTTTTCCCTGAAACAGAAGCTTTGTCACAGTATGACTTTCCTTGAGCCAACAAGATAATGGTATGATGGTTATCTCACTGGCTTCAAAATATCCGCTGAGCAAGACTAGAAGAATGGAGAAAGCTGTTCCTCTGTGGAATGCAGGGAATAGTGCATAAGGTAGTATTTTCAGGACAGTATGTAAAAGCATAATCTCCAAAATTTTAATCTCTCTATGACCAAAATGGGAAAATTGCAGAAACTTGGCTTCTCTTACACTATTTCTTTTCCTAGGGGCTATCTTGCCTAGTGAAGATGTGAGAATTTAGGGAAAATAGCCTGCCTGAGAAAATCATACTTTCAAACCTTTCTGTATTTCTCAGCTGCTTCTGATTAGTCATCAAAAAGCTTGTTGGAAGAGAGGATCAGAGAAGGTATAAGCATCTATTAGGAATGGACACACTTCTTAATTTGTAAAGAATGGGACTCTTAGCTTTTCTATTTTTAAGGACACGACTTATAAAGTAAAGAGCTAATTCATGGAGCTGTACAGTCACATCGTATTATAATTTAGAGTCCTGTACCTTTAAGCCAAACTTAGTTTGAAGGATGATTATTGATCTGAATGTGGGGGTCTTGGAATGTCACACTGAGATGAAGATAAATTCTTTAAAATTTGGCATGGAGGGCATTTTAATTGACTAATTCATATATTCTCTATTTCAGTGGGCTAAATGTTGAGAGAATGCCTTATATCAGCAGAGGGGCAGAATTGTATTTATCTTTTATTCTTGGAATTTTAGCTGATAAGAGCTGTGGAGCAGGCTGGATGTAATTCAGGCTAGTTTAAAGAGAGTTGTGTAAAGGTAATTACTGCATTGTTAACGTCTGTGTGTTCTGTGCTTGGCATGAGATACAGGCACCCTTGTTCTTGCAGCAGTTGCAAGAACTGTTAGAGGTTGGAAGTTAATACATGCTAGATGCTCATCACAGAAATAGATGCAGGACAAAGAAAAGTGGTAAAGCTTTCCCTTATTTGTCTCACCTCCAATGCAGGACAGAGGTTTAGAAATAATTGTGCAGGAGAAAAGAAAGGAGTGGTCTGAGAGCTCCAGGTACAGCAAAGGTAAGAACAATAAAGTATAAAACTGATGGTGAAAGTGCTGATGAAAATGAGAAAAAAAAATCAAGTGATATGAGAAAGCCATTTGAAACACAAATGACCTAAAAGTATTATTTCTAGAGGGTCTGGTGTGAATGTATTTAAGCACTGTAACTTCCACGTGAAGTTACAACTTTTGGTTCACAAAACTTTGTAATCTTCAACCCTCTCCTCAGTGAATAATGCCTGCACTCCTTAGCTTTAGAAATTGTCCATGAAACAACTGTCCCTGTGAGAAACCATCTGAGTTGAAAGTTTTCTCACCCACCCTTTGCTCAGCAGGCTCTTAAAGACAGGCAGATCGAATGACTTGGCACTGTCTTGCTGTCGTGTCAGTAGAGAGGACTATATGATGACCTAATGGAAGCTTCGCAGTCCTTACTACCTATAGACGCTCTCATCTTATGCAGCTGCCAAATTCATTTGAGCAAGAGTGAGCAACTGCCTTGATACTTGCCAAGTGTTTCCACTGCCATAATAGCGCAGTATATTCATGATGTGTAACACCCTATCCTAGCTGCTGAATCTTTCCACATTTTTTTAAGCACAGGGGTACCAGGGTTCCATTTCAGCTTTGATTCAAATCTTGCAATCATCCTCTTGTTCTCGAGGATTTTCAGGCTTCTAGGTGATTGTAAATGCTAACCCCAGGTCTCTGCAGAGCTGGTTTGTTTGTGTATTACTAAATAAGAACAGAAGTCCTTCAGGCTTATCCTGGGGCTACCAGTTTGTGGGCAGAGCACCTTCACAGGGCTTAGCAATCTGTTGATTTGATATTTTTTGCACTAGAAGGTCCCAGCCTGAATCATTTAAGCTGGTGTCATTCCTTTCAATGTTCATGTTTGCTCTCTGTTCCAAACTGCATCTTTCAAGACATACTCTTTCTTAGGGCATCCTCAATTCTCTCAGATGTCTTTTTCCCTTTGACTCATGTACCTTATAGTGATTCTTTTTTTAAGTGTGTCATGGAGAGATTCTTCCTCAGTTCTGTGTGACAAAAGATGTTCCCTCTCCCTCCAAAATGCTCCCCGGATTTAAGACATTCTCCTTTTCAGGGTGTTCTGTCTTATAATGCACCTAAATTTATATGGGCCCTTGATGCAATTAGTGGCTCTGATACAAACCTATCACTTGTAAAATTTGTGGCCATTGAGCTTTTTCAGTAATTCATAGTGATTTGGCTGCTTTAATTCCTGACTCTATTAGAGCTGTGATTCATTCATCTCAGTAGTTCTCCGGGATGCACTGTTTGTATCATTTTCTGGTATTAATTCTAGACTTTTTCACAGCAAAAACAGGAGGTATAGAAAGCAGTGAAGTGATGTAAGGGGTGCATGTATCTTTATTTTCTTCAGTGGTGAGCAGAATTTCTCTCCTGCTACCTGTGGTTTGCTGTCCCCTCAGTTGTGGTAATACAAGTCTTTAGGAATATGGTTTGCAAGTCACCCTATAACGATCCAGATACAGTCTGAAGAAGCTTTTTCAATATATTTCTTTTTGTGAATTATTTGTCCTGTGGTGTACTAGATTAGGGAACTGCTGGTGATTAAAACTAACTCAGCTCAGAAAAAAGATTTATATGAGTTGTCCAGATTTGTGAGTGCTCATATCAGCACAGTGAAGGGGCAGGAACATGGCATGGTTGGGGGGAGGCAGAAATGACTGCTTTGACAATGTCCTACATCTATGTTGACTTAAACCAATTATTAAATTCATATTAAATTATTATGCTTGCAAAATAAATAGATTATTCTGTAGCTAGAGCATCTTGCTGAACTGGCTGTGCACTGTGTTGCATAAGTGCAAGTGTTGGTGGAAGGTGTAGGATGACGGGTGGATTGTGGCAACATCTTTGGTTTTAGTAATTGTCTTGGAGCTACACCTATTGTTTTAGCTCGAAGATGTCAATATGTATCATTAATATCCAGGCTTTTCACATTCTGTGATTTCTCATCCAAGTACTGATAGGACCTTAGGCTGATGAGCAGAGCTATTTTAAAAAGGGAAAAAAAAAAGGAAGGAAAAAAATCTTGGTTGGCAGCCAGCTTTGTTTTTTACAAGGGTTATTTTACACTCATGCAGAACAATATGTAATTCAGGCATTCCATCAGGCACTTGCTCAAAAGAAAACTTTATAGCAGTATTTTGCGATAATTACATTAGTGTTGAAACTTCGTCTCTCTAGCAACATTACGCACTAAGGTAATAGAGTAATACAAGTTAGTAGATAAGTCAAATATTAGGAGTCTCTGCATCTGGTAGCCCATTATAGAGGAGACTGCTGCAGCTCCTCGTGGCCAGGACCACACGGATGTATCCTCAAGAAGCACATGTGCACACTACACGTGTATAAACAGGCAGACATCAAAAAGTTCAACACTCACGCAAACACAAGCAGCTTCAACGGCCTCATCCTTTCCGTTCACTGGCTGACTGTGAAGAAAGCTTGTTTGTGGCAAGTGCTTATGTATACAACATGGATCCTCCAGCAAGTGGCCTTAAAGTCCTACTCTGCTCAGTTACTGGTCCCTGGATCACCTGCTCTTCCAGCTGACTCAAACATGCACTGGGTCACTCTGGTATCTGGTCTGACCAGTGGCCTGTCCCCAGGTGTCCTGGTGTCCCTCCAGCAGCCAAATCTCAGACCACTTGGTCTCTGCAGTGTCTGGCCCAGACTCATGGTCACTCGGCTCCCAAGCCTTCTGCCTGGCTAGTCTGGCTTGGAGTTTGCCTGAGGTGGCACAGTGACACAGGTATCCAGTCCATGTGCCTGGGCTCTGGCCGCTGCCTTCTGGTGCCTCAAGCACCCTGGGCCCCTGTGACCTGCGGTGGTACAACTCCAGCTGCTGGCATCTGTGTTTCTGTACATGGTCACACCCAATGGAGATTCCCCCTCACTCTGGAGAAGTTACAAATGTAGTTTAACAAGCAGATGGGACAATCTGCAGTGCTCAGGCCCAGGGCATGGCTGAACAACCATACTGGGCAGCCACCTCTTCACATGCACCTGGCCCCTCTTAGTCCTTTCCCCCACCCCCCAGTATCCTCCTACACTTATTCTTTCCCAAACCACTTTCATGGTTCACTAAGCCTTGTCTTGCCTTCAGTTCTTCCTCTAGATATCCTGTACTGCCTTTTGCAATCCTAAAATACTCTTTCTGGCGTCTCAAAATGAGTCCCCTACCCAGTGGGCAGTAACTCCTTCCATCGGTCTGTGAGGTGGTCTAGAGAGAGTCTCTCCTGTGGACTCTGGGTCTCTCTTGCCTCTGGGGCCTCGGAGCAGCTGAACTGAGGGCTTGGTTTCTTTCATTTGGGTTATTTGGGTTCCTCTGCCCCACACTGTTCATTTGTGCTCTTTGTGTCTGTGGGGAGAAGCCTTTAATCACTGACTTCTTTTTGTCACTAAAATTCAAGAGTTTGGGTGGGCACTGCACAACTGCTTCTGCAGTGGAGGGTACAGCATAGGCTCGCCTGTGACTCCTCAATGCTGATACTGCCAGAGCCTAAACTATGTGAAGCACATCCAATTTTTTTTTCAGTTACTGAAGAACAACTAAGAGCATAAATTAAAAAAACCCAAAACTCTAACCACCAGCTTTATATTCTTAATATTAGTAAAGTGCAAAGTGAGAGGAAATAGGGAAGGATTAGGTGTTTATAAGTAATGGTTTTCATACAGTGCTTCTAACCACAAGAGTATTTCGCTTCTCAAATTCAAGTGTAATAGGCTTCAGACTATAAAATGCTTTATTTAATCTTGGCTTGAAAGCAATGCGAGCAAAGTGGACTGGTCACAATTTTGTTAGGTGGTACTGACAAGCCAAGTCTTAGAAATGGTTCCAGAAGTGCTTGTTATTCTAAATGCTAATTGATTTTTAGCAGTTAAAAGTCTCCCTTTGTTTAGTGTGAATTTCTTGTTTTGAATGCGGCTTGTGTCTGCTTTGGGTTTTTTCCCCTTAGAGCAAACAAGTTTATACCTAGATCTTTATAGCCTTAGGACATTTCAAGCTATAATTATTTCTCTTTCCTTCCCCCTGCTTCTAGGCTCCCTTGTTTTCAAGGCTGGACATGTTAAGCTTAGGAAGCTGTTGCCACTATCTCAAGTGGTGTTTGTTTCCACCCTCCGGACTCTTTCAGTGGAGACGTCATTTTTCAAACTTAGTTTTTGCTTTTTGTACTTGAAAACACCTTTCCTTCTATATGCTGTTTTTTCTCTTTCTCCGATTTGTTGCTTTAGTTTAGACCACAGAAATTTAAAGCCTGGCATGCGTTTCTATGTGAAGGCTTGCTTTAAGGTGATACGTTGTTGAGCAAACATTAGAAATGGAGGCACATCTTGTTAATAAAAATCAGATACTTCCTATCCTGAAAAAACGCCTGGATAAATAAAATAAAAGTGGGTTGTTTGCTGGTGGATATTATGAAAACCCCAGTATCCACACGCAGTAAGGCACTCGGTAAATGTGTCACGGCTGCGGGCAGCCCCAGCCGCTGCGGTGCCGCCTCGCAGCCCCCAGCCGCGGGGCGATGCCGGCGTTCGCCCGGGAGCCGCCTCAGGGCCGGCGCGGCGGCGCTCGGGGCCCGCTCGCACCGAGGCGTTCGTGCCGCTCCCGCCGGTGCCGGAGCTCGGCCGCGGACCGCAGCGGGCTCTTTAAGAAGCCCCCGTGCCGGTGGCTGTCGCCGGCTGCCAAGTGCGGGAGAAGCCGAGCTTTGCGGCGAAGCCCGAGCGTAACCAGCCGGCTGGGGGAGATGCCGCCCCGCCGTGACTGACAGCAGGACCAGCTCTATGCAAATGGCGCCGGGGGCTCTGCCGGGGCTCTCTCCACACGCGCCGCCGCCTCTCGCCTCCCGCTCCCGTAACGCGCCCTGCCTCGCACAAAGCAATTGTTGCTTTTTTGGGGGCGACGTCGTTACACGTAAAATCATTTTCAGCACGGTTTCAGTTTGAGATTGTGTGAGGGAGCTGGGAGATGTGTCAGAGCTTGTTACTCCAGCTAAATTAGGTAATTTTTAGCTGGGTAATGTGCTAATCTTTAAACCTTTATGTTTTTAAATCCTGCGTATGTCTGGTCTCTTCATACAAAAGTGTATTTTGCTTGTTTCTTCTCGCCTTCTTCAGTCTGAAGCCTTATGTAGGTCAGGCTTGGCTTAAGCAGATTTCCTGAACCTGCGTCAGCTTAAGCTGAAGGAATTTTAATAAACCCTCCCTTGTAGGCGTGGGCCTAAATGAGACTAGCCTAGTTAAGCCTGATCTTTTTCTGTTTGTGAAAAAGAGCTGAGCAGAGCTAGGGACTGCATGGTGGCTCCAGGAACGGCTTCCTTAATTCAAAGATAACAATGGTTGGGAAGGCCAGATCTTCTAATTTTACATTATCTGAAAAGCTTGATTTGCTAAAACTCGTGAAGCCGTATGTTAAAATTCTCGAGGAACATACCAATAAGCATTCTGTAATAGTGGAAAAAAACAAATGCTGGGATATTATAGCTGATAACTACAATGCCATCGGAGTAGATCGCCCTCCTCGTACTGCACAGGGCCTGCGCACGCTGTACAAGAGGCTCAAAGAATATGCCAAACAGGAGCTATTGCAGCAAAAGGAGACTCACTCAGATTGTAAAAGCAGCATTTCCGAGCCAACCAAGAAAGTTGTGGAGATGATTCCACAGATTTCCAATGTGTGTTTAAGAGACAGGAGCGGTGTTCAAAGGTGAGACAATTCTTTTTATTTTGTTACTGAATGAAAATTATGGCGCCTCCTATCTACTTTGTAACGCTTTTGCTTGTGCTCAGGCACCTAAAGGAAGTGTTTATCAGAGAAAATTCCCGAATGGGAAACAATGACAAAAATAATACTGCTTTTGTTTTATGAGAAGCTTTATGGTGACTTAGCATTGCATTAATTTTCTCCAGCTCTTTCAAAGCTTGTTCAGAGTCTTTGTCATACTCTGGAAAGTGAGGGTTAAGGGGGAATCAGAGAGAAATAGTAGCTCCAACCTCTACCCCTCCCCTACCTTTTAATAGGCAGATTATTCAAACACTGGCAAAGTGATGGCTATTCTCCTCCATTTAAGGTAATACTGCAGTCATTTTGCAACATATGGAACTGTTACCAGTGTATATACAATTTTTAATAAAGTTAGTTCACAGAGCTAAGAAATCTTATTCACCTTTTTTCTCTCCTTTACTTTGGTGTTTGCATGTTATGTTTTAGCTAATCCCAACCCTTTAAAGAAAAAAAAAAAGATTCTCCACACTGCAGTGCCTTTGTGAGTGCAAATGTTTTTTTTAAATTATACTTTTCTTGCATTGACGGTGGTTCCCTGAAGCTGGAGCAAAGCTAATTGCAGTCTAAACTCCAAGCAGTTCTGTGTCGTACGTGAGGTAGTTTAAATACAGAGAGAAACTGAGAGGTACACCACTAGAAGTTTTCGGTTTTTTTGCAACGTTTCTTTTTTTTACTGCTCAGTAAAGTGAGACACACTGTCTAGATTTGAGCCAGACATAATACAGGCAGGCACTGTGCAGGCTTTCTCCCACAGCTGGCTAATGCCCCTCATATCTGACTTGCAACACTCTGCTGGTTCTGTATTGGTCCTTGAGGGATCAAAAAATGCCTGGGTCAGGTTTTGGTTCCTCCAGATACAAAAACTAAGCTAGGGAGGGGGGGGAGGGAAGTCATATAACTCCCCAGCAGCCTTGAGAAAGCTCTGATTTTTCTTATTTTCCCAAGCAGATTAATGGGAAGCGAACTTTCCGTATTTTAATCAGATATACTGATAGTGAGTGCAGCAGCGTAACACTCTAAGAAAAGCTGGCATGCGCACACTCGCTGAATTGGATTCATGGTGCCACTGGTTGAACTGAATGGTAACAATTGTCTAAATCCCAACATGCCAGATGCTCTAAAAATATTCTGTTGTGGGTCCTTTGCGTAAAGAAGTCTAAAGCAACTGGGCTGTGCTGCTGCTCCTGGTGAATGCCCCTGGAGGAACCATTCCAAAGAATTCTCTGGAACAAAATGAGGCTTTTAATTGCGCTAATAAAGGTTGCAGTGTCTTGACTACCAACTTTTGTAAGGAGGAGGGAAAAAAAATAGTGTGAGAACTTTAGTTTGTAGATCGGCTTATAAAAAGCACTGACGCTTTTAGTGAATGATTAAGAGCTAATGATCTCCATAGTTTGTCTCCTGTAATTTAAACATTTTTTGCAGTTTTTTATGGGTCTGGGAACACTGACTTGATTACTGCTTACCCAAAATGGTTGTTCCTAGGAACAGCCACTACACTGTGGGCTGAAGGAAAAGAACATAATTTAAAAGATTATTTTTTTCCCTGCCCAAATACATAATTATTTGATAGTTCTCTGTGTTGCATTTTACCTAATTTTATAAACCCAGTGTTGGGCTTTAACTCACCAGGGTATGACTTAGGTTTTGGAGGAGGGAAATATGGCTTATAACGAGCCCAAATTCTTAATCGCACCTTTAAGCAATTTCTAGCTCGCTGTGATTAAACAAAACCTGGTGAATCATGGGTGCCTGCAGGGTTATAAACACCATGCCCCAATTGTGGTAACAGTTGTTTGTCTTTCTTTCAGTCAAGTTGTCAGAAACAACATTAGTAACCACCATACAGGCAGCTCTTTTGTTTCTCAATTCCTTCTTTCTCTCTTTGCTGTCTAATTGTTTTCCTCTTAAGAGGCTGACTAAGGAAAAAAAAAAAAACAAGCCTCATCAGAGTTACCTGAAGATCTGGTAATTTTTCTAGTTCTGTGTGGATTACACTATTAAGAGATGCATTTTTTTTTTCACTGTTTGGAGGCTCTAGACTATGGTAAACAAAATCTTACCTCTCTTTCGCCTATTTAACCTCTCACTTTCTCTTTCTACTCTCTCTCCATTTCCTTTTGTCAGAATGACCTGCTTCTCCTGCTGGTTGTTTCCACTTTTCTCAGGCTAGAAGCTGGCCAGGAGCCAGCAAATAAGGAGAGAAGCTTTATTAGAACCTGTGGTTGTGAAGAGGGGGAAACTCAGAATTACACTCAGCACTGCGGAAAACAAGTGAAAATTTATATGCAGGATAATGCTTCCGATGCTGAGAGGACTAAAACAATGTGAGACAGAAGCATATAGGAAAAAGTGAAGCTTTGTGGCATGAGGTAGAAGGTAGTAAGGTGATATAATTGATACTCTATAGGCAGCTCAGGTAACAGTCAGTAGAATTAAGATTATCTTGGTGATTTCTTCAGTGGATTAATGAAAGGTCAGTTTTCAATACCTGCTTCAGGTGGATGGTGGTTTTTAAAGAATCTTTGGTTTAAATAGTTTAAATTTTTTTTTAAATAGTTTAAATATTTTTGGAAAATACATTGCTCTGACCATGATGAGCAATTTTACAACATTGAGAAGCTTTCATGCTTTTATTATAGAAAATGCATTTTCATGTTAATGGATGGCAGGCTAGGTCAGGATCCTTCAGAAATTGCAACTATGATTGCTTATTTCTTTCAAACCAAAAGTTTTGAAGACCATGGGAGATCCAGAAGTTATGATCGTGCCACCTTTTCATTAAGGAGTTAGGGCATTTATGTGAGAACAGGATGTACAAATTACTTTTCTTCTTTGCTTCTGGGAATTTGAACCCACATCTCTTACTAACCAGGATGGTGTTTTAATGATCAGATAGTTTCTCAGTGTGTGGCTCGTAGGGCTCTGAAGGCATTTTAAGGTATGGAAAAGCTCCATTGCTCAACCCCAAATTTAAGACGGCAACTAAAGTCTTCTAGGGGAGCGTCTGTGAATGTTACATTAATCATGGATCCACTTGCTGCCTTTAACTGCTAGCAGCAGTTTTTGAAGGGTTCAGAAATCTCTTGAGTCTACAACCACCAGCTATAGCTAGCCTCTGTTTTAGACAGTCCTGGCCATGAGGGTGCACTGACTTGGCTGTCAATCCCAAGTTAATATATTCTTGTTCCCATGTAACTTTATACTGCCTTCCCAGTCATGCTGCAAGTATTCTTTGTAGATCTGTACAGTAATAGATCAAGAAGCTGATCTGGCTTAAAAAAGCATTACCTGAATAAAGAAGTGATGTGCAGAAGTGTAGGGTTTCAAACACAACTGATGGTAGACAAGCAGAAGGAATAGCTTGAGCCATTATTATCATCAAAGGCAATGCAATGTCAAATCATGATTTGAGATGCTGCTGACTCAGGGATTTACACAAAGACAGATGAGTCAAGTGGGTGTTGTTCTTTAAAAAAGAAATGCACAGAACTATAGGCTGTTCTTAATGGAAACATTTCTGTGTCTTGAAGCTTCAGAAGAAATATTAAGATCGACGATTCAAAGAGAAGGAGCAAGGATTAGCTGGGTTCCCAAATCTACTGGCAAGGGTTGTCTTTTGGGCTCTGGTTTCTTTTGCCAAGGCTCTTTGTGTAATTTTATTTAGTGATTATTTTACATTGAAAAAACCCCGAAATACTTGGATGCGTGAATCAGAAACAGGGAGCACATTAAAACTGGAGGAGATGAATAAGTTTGGGAGACGGAAATGTTTCTGCCATAATCCGTTCCATCTAAATTAATGTTCTTTTAAAATCACCTTTTGTATTATATAATATATAAATCTTTCCTCTGTTACTTGCATGATGTGGTGCTGCTTTTTTTTCATATTTTCATTTGTCACTAATAGCCCTTCCTGCTTCTTCGGTATCAGAGGGGCCTACCAGACGAGTTCTCTATTGGCTGTACTGCCTTTAGAGCAATAAAATCTGAGTAAGACAGGGCTGTGTCTGTGTGGTGGAAAGAGAGGGGCACAACTGGTGTTCAGGTAATGAAACAGAGTCCCAGGCATAGATAGCAGAGTAGTATTTAAATGAAGCTTTCATTACTTACAGCTATGCCTTTAAAAATAGTTCTTAGTGGATTATTTAAATATGATTTTGTGTGTTCTAGTGCTAGTATCGACAAAGAAACAATTGCTGGTACCAGTTCACCACAGGCAATGTTGGATCACCATCCTGCGACAGTCATGATGGACTTGCAGTCAGAAGAGGATGTCAAACCTCCTCCTTCTTTGATTATAGACTCACAGCAAAATGAGAACTTAGAACAAGAGGAAGAACACCAGCTGGTCCATATTATGGAAAGGTCTCCTTCAACATCAGTGTCCTCAGTTGATATGAGAGTGATGATGTCTCCTTCCCCTGTACCAAGAAGAGATGAGTTTTTTAGGCTTGAGGTTGGAGAACGCTTTAGACCAATGTGTGGTTATGACCCACAGATGTTACAAATGCTGAAAGAGGAGCATCAAATAATATTAGAAAACCAAAGAAAAATTGGTCTTTATGTCCAAGAAAAAAGGGATGGTTTGAAAAGAAAGCAGCAACTGGAAGAAGAACTGTTGCGAACAAAAATCAAAGTAGAGAAGCTGAAAGCAATACGACTACGCCGTGATCTGCCAGAATACAGCAATATCTAAATATTTTATTACTTCTGTCATATTCTTTGAAATACTTAATAATAAATGCAAAATTGTTTCTTATGTTAAAATGGATGGATCAAAATCTGGGCTTGAGACATGAAAGCATATGTTGTTTAAGTACCTTAGAAGAATACCTCTTATGGGTTTGAATGCACCAACTCTTCTGGTCTAAAGTATAATCAAATCCTGTATGGTTAGATGTTTAGACTGTAAAAATCCAAACTTTTAAAATATTTCCACTTGTCTCTAGAGTTGTGATGAGCTAATGGAAATTTAGCTCAGCTCTTGTTAAAAAAATTGATCATATGCATTATTTTTTCAAATAATCACCTTTAATATCTTAATGAAGTTGCAGGTAAACAAATGCATATAAGAAGAAGAAATGAGAGGCTATGTTTAAATGTTTTATTCTTTTCAAGTTGATAAATCTTATGACAGTAGTGACATTTTGCTGATATGTCAGCTTGGAAAACGAAATTACTGGATTGTTATATTTTTTTAATGTTCAGTAGACAGTTGAATAAATGTACATCTTTTTAAAAGTTAATACTTTTGGATTGTTTCCAGTGGAGAAGTGTTTCCATAGGATATTATCAAAATAGAGACAATGAATGCAACACTTGGTTTTTAAAACTGCATGCATGTGTAATTTGTGTGTACCGTTACCATGATTGTATATTCAGTTATAGTAATTATACTGGTGATCAACCACATAAATATCTACTTCACTTATTTGCATGCATAATTACTACAGTGCATGTGCAACCAAGACAGTTGCAGGTGCCTTTGATCAATATCACTATGACTATAAGCTACTGAAATAAAATAGTTTCTGTATGTAAGTAACATGTGACTTGAAATCAACAGAAGATTGTGTTATTCTGGGTCCCTTTTATAGATGCTGTTGTTCCGATCTTTCGATTAGTTTCGAATAAAAAGCCCCAAATGAAAACAAAATTGATTCTTCTGTCTGTCCTGGTAGCAGCTGTTTCCTCTGTAGTTCCGATTAACGTTTATAACTGGAAGAAAAATACATGGAAAATATCAGTCCCAGATGATTAATTTCTTCATAATTCTTAGTCTCCTGTCTGTTGTGAATGGATCCACAACTGCCTTAGACCTCTGGCTCCTTATTCCCTGTAACAATGCTTTCCCCTTCCTCTAACCTTTACAGCAAGAAAAGGAAATGAAGGACAGCATCAGGGAAAAAGAGAGAACAAAGAAAATGTAATTCCTCTGGTGCCTCCCATCTCAGAGGGGCCCAACAACAGAATGAACAAAAGCAATAGGAAGGAGACTATTTCTTCCTCAGTCTTGTCACCACTGCTTTCCCTAATTTGCTTCTTTCTCCACTCCCACAAACCTCTGCATGCAAACATGGGGCACTGGTCTCATCAGCAGACTCTCAATGAGGTAAGCCTCACACCTCATTGTTGGTCTTCTGAGTAAATCAGGTACTACAGGAGTAGGTACTTATTGAAAACTGAAGACTTGGAATCATGTAAGTGTAGTTGAGGAGCTAATGGAGCTTATAGAATTGTAGTTAAATTTTGTGATATAATAATCTTGACTGTCTGTGCCCAGGATAGCTTTAACAGGTTTCAGGTAGGAAAAGTCAAGGAAGCAAGTCTTTTGTTTACAAACTGAGGAAAAATGTAGAACAGTGAAAACAGGTGTTGGCAATGTGGAGTTCCCCAATACTTTTTCATTTAATTTCTTGAGAAGAGAGTGCTGTAAGTGTTTTGGGAATTGTGCGTACTGAAAATGATGGTGCCTGGATAAGTGGCCTTTGTTCCTGTACAGTCCTTGGCTTTCTGCTGTGTTTCTTAGTTCAAGGACATTGACCTGTTTTTGTGTAGCTGGAAATGCTTCAAGGAGATACTCATTTCTCTGAGTTTACAAGACTCAAAATGCTGGCTTTAATAAATAAATAAGAATTTTATTTGTTCTATTTCTCAGACATGGGAAACAGCACTAAATTACCTGCCCTTGCCTTGTAATCCTTTCAGTTGAAAATCAGAATTCTGGTTTCCAGTGGTAAGGAATTAATTTCTATTTCTGTTCTTACATATTATGCAAATGAACAAGTTTTTAATAGTTCAGAAAATAATTCCCATACGGCTCATTGTCTTGCAGTGGTTTTGAATTATAGATACTCTTAACACTGGCCACCAAAATGCTCTAGAGACTTTGGAATGTATTCTTTTGATGCTAGATGAAGAGGTGACTTCCAGGGTTTCTACTGGCATGGTATTTTTATTTCGAGGACTAGAACTAGAGGAATTTTCAGTCTTGGAAAGCTGATAGTCTTTTCTGAACTGACAGGCAAAGTAGTTGCAAAAATAGGACTCTGCGTAGAGCAACGTCTCCCTTGTGCTCTTGATGTTGGAAGGGGAAGGATGCAAATGAGTAAAGAAATAAAATACACTGTTCCCTTGTTGTTGGTGTTCTTCCATGCTTCGTTCTAACTTTGTGTCACTTGTTAGTAGAAGACTTATTGTCTACAAGCAGCATGTCTAGTTCAGAGATCTCATGCTTCTCATTTGCTATGTTCTCAGTTTTGTTTCTTTTGACTTTTGGGGAGCTTAGGGGAGACATCTGTTGAGTGCCCATGGAGCGTGCTCCTTTCTTTACTAGTGAGATGATTATTTCCTTTCACCAGAGAAGTGTTTCCTCCTTCAGTGCCATCCTATTGCTCTCTCAGCGCAGTGTGGTGCTGACTATATATTATACCTCTCTGTGTTGGTGGATTTGCATTTCTTCCTCACTCCACATCTGCTTTACTGTATCAGGTTATCTTTCTGAGTCAGACTTCTCACTTCTCCGTGCCTGTTCCTGCTTTTTTTCCATGTATTCCTAATGTTGGGTACATGCACCACAGCTGTGGCTGGTCCTTCTGGACCGTGAAGTGCTATGAATTTTTACCGTTCCAGCAAACGATACTGTGCTGTATCTAGCATGTGTAGAAAGGGATGGTAGGAAGCCCTTCCCTCCTTCACCCTCATTCTTATCCTCTTACTCCCTTCGCTACATCTGGCAGTGCCATTCCCTGTCTGCATGTTTATAATATACAGAGTACAAGCAGAGTAATTTTAGGCAAGGACAAATTTCTACCATATGTTCATGTCCTTCTACTAAGATAACTGCAATAAACAGGCTGTAGGAGTAATTTAATTCCAAACATCTAATGGATTTACGTTTAGGGTTAGAATAAAAAACTGTACCTATGATAACTTTGTGATAATTGTGATAGCATCTTGTGTAATTTCATCTATCCAAGTGACTGGCTAATAATCAGTCTATAGTTTCATCACTGCTACCTAATTATCTTGCTTTTTTTTTGTTCCTGCTTCCCCTTGTAAGCTTTTGATTCCTGTGGAATGCTTGCCTTAGATGAGAATTCTTACCAGGTAAAAATGGTAAGAGAGAATACTCCAAGACTGGGAGAGATTGCTTGTAGCTAATTGTACTTGTCATACCCCTGTTTTCTAACATTTTCCACCTAACTAGCTTAAATTTATTTATTCCAATTATATTTCTACACCTTTTCTGACCTGCAATTTCCCGCCCCCGGCCCCCAGTGAAAATGCATAAACCTGAGTTTGCATACTGTCTTCTTTGGGCAAACTTGTGCTCACTGGATTTCCAATAGTCAAAGCCATTAAGTTCCTTATAATTAAATGAGAGTTGTTTCTGAGTGGGAGGAAGAAACAAGGAATTGTGCTACCCAGGCTGCTTGACTAAGATGTTTCTAAAATTTCCTATGTCTTGTTTTAACGTGCTTTAGGATGCTTCCATGTCAATTTTAACTTCAGTAAAATAATAAAACGGTTACTCAAGAAGATAAAATGTTGTTTTCCTAAGATGTTACTTTTCCATTTTGCATATGAAAATAAAAAGAAGCCTCTAAAAAGAACACTTTTAGCATTAAAATGCATTAAATATAGCATCTCAGTGTGTATTCCTAACAAGGAAGGCCATTAGTCTGTGTTAAATACCCAGATCTTAAATAATTGGAGAAATCTTACTGTCTGTGTCTTAGATTTAAAAAAAAAAGGTCCTATTTACAGTAGTTAAAATAATGTCTGTCAGCTGTCCTTATAAAACAGGACTAAATTTCAATCATTCTGCAACCTCTGTTTCTGTGTTTTATCTCTACTAAGACCAAAAGTGTTTGCCTTGGTGTCAGCCTGTGTGCAGTGATGTTTTCTCTTAAATGTCATCCAGTTTCTCTGGGTAAAGCTTTTCTCCATACTAAAGGTACAGGTTCCTGAAGTTCCATTGAATGCTAGCTAATTGTGAATTCTTCCTTGTAAAACCTGCAGTTGTCCAGTGATAAAATAGTTGAAAACCTTGCTTTTGATTTGTGTATGTGGGGAGGTGGATGAGGATCCCAAGGAAAGCTCAGCCATCTGTAGGCATTGGCATTCCCCACTATCCCTGCCTTTCTTCCATGCTGTGTGATTTTCACACTATTCTATCCTAGTGATTACACAGAATGATTTGTTGATATGTCCAAATATCTCTTCAGTATAACACCTTGTTTGACTTTGTGTTACACAAGAAGAATATCATATAATTTTAATTGAATACTTATTGAATACTTAATCAGCAGTTACTCCACATAATTCTATTTGCTTTTTAACAAAACTGCAGACTTGGCAAATGCTATTGATTTTCTTGTGTTTTACATATGCAATTATATTTTTTTTTTGGAAAGAAGTCGTTGTTTCCTGACCATTCCCTTTTGGCTCTTCATTTTCATTTATAGTTAGGCACAATAATTAGCATAATTTGACATAAATGTAATGAAAAAATAATTCCACTGGCTTACATTGCCCCTCCAGATTTGGTTGACTTCAGGACCCAGTTTGGTTAAGGCTCAGTCATTTTGTTTACAGTATATTCTGTGTGTTGCCATTTGCTTGCTTTGTATGTTGTAAGAGCCTCATCTGTATTGCTAATACTTTCTCAAAACATACGTGTTTTCAAAGTGTTGAACTTTGTGCATGCTTGAAATAAGTAAACCAGTTTATAAATGACTGATTTTTAAATTTAATTTTTTTTAGCTTTCATTTATCAGAAGCAATTGGACAAAATGTTTATCTAGTTTAGGGATGGGGAGAAGGGTTGTTGGACTGCCTGTGGTTAGTTGCTACAATATTTTTTGTGTCCTGCACTGCATCAGATGAAAACTTGCAGTAGTGCTGAGTTGTATTTGTTATTAATCACTGAATATATCATGTGAAAGAAGTAATTTATCATAACTCAGCAGCAGTTTGCAGGTGAATTTTACATAGGCCACTTGTCGATACTGTTGAGAATACCATTTTGTGAAGTCAAAACATTTATGTGTGGTGCGTAACAGAGATAGAGGATTAAAACCAGTATGTTACTATTGCTATTGCCATGTTGTCTGTTGTGATATGGCATTTATTTTGGGCTGCACTGTAAGCCACCCCCCCAAAAAAATTGACTTGTAAGCTCTGCAGGTTTCACCCAGTAATGTTTGCGTTGCTTTTCATTGTAAGGAGGCTTTGGCAGTAGGCTGTACCTGACAAGATGACCTTAGTAGCATTAACTATCAGTTTGGCCAAGCTACTTTATGCCGTTACCTCCTCTCGGGCTGTAATGTCAGTGTTCTGTGTATGTGTTTGTGTTTGTTGATGACTCATCTTTTTCTTGTGAAACAAATTGCAAGGAGAATACTCTCTTTAGCATCTATTGAATTTTTATCATCTTTCCTTTGTAGCGTTCCAGTTTTCCTGTACTTTTGAAAAAGTACTTGAAACTTGGCGTCAAGCTGATCTTTGGCCATTCCTATAAAACCTCACTCAAGTTTGTCTTAATTAGTAAGTCATTAGCAAATGCAGAAGGACGTCATTTTCAGAACAAGTTTGGTACACTTTGGATGTGGTCCATAACAACTGATTCTTAGGAAAGCCTGTCCAGCCTGAGCACACTGCACTCTTGAGAGTGGATCAGGGAGTTCTCACCTCAAATGAAAGCAAGAAAACGTGTCCGTAGTTTTGCCAGTAATGGGACAGACAGCCTCAGTGAGGAAGCCACTTTGTTTAGATCCAGAGGGTGGCAGATGACAACAAGGATCTCAAGCACAACTGCACTTCTTTTGGGGCAGTAAGGATTTCAGAGCCGTTGGACTGTCCAGTGGGATAGGTAATGGCCCAGCTCTTTTGCAAAAAGACTAGCAGTAGTCTGGAAAATATGGCTTGTAGCTCTGTGGATCAGAGTGCTGCATAGTGTGTGTGCAGAGGAGGACTGAACTAAGTTCGTTTAGGGAATTTAGCCTTTGCTGTTTGTTATAATTATTTCTGCTATATAAAATATATTCCTTTTAGAATAGTTTTTGTTATGTAACTGTATGTGCTAATTTGCTGTACTTGAGGTTTGGAAATACACAATTCCTAAGTGAACTTCTGAGATGGCACTAAAGATGTTTTTTAGCAGTGCAGAACTTAAATATACTTGGAGAATTTCAGGTACTTTAGCTCAGAAGATCTAGTAGATATCTCTAAAGATTGTTTTCAGAGGAAATAGAGATAAATTTAATCTTTTTCCAAATCTCATCCTTGTCTCATGAGCGTGCCCGTGCACGCATGTTTGTAGGCACACACATACCCGACGAGATACGCGTAGGGGCAGTTGATAAGAAGAGCTGCACGTGCTGCAGAGGCTTTCCAGTGACACCAAGGGTCAAAGCAGTCCTTTGGGAGCAGCAAATAGAGGCGGTCTGCTGATGGAAAGCTGCCACATCTCCATGTCTTCTAGTGTTTCCTTATATAAGTGGTCAGCTCAGGACCAAAAATAGGCAGGGTTGGCATAAAGTAGGCTCTGTGAAAGGCATCACGAATTTAAGGTTTCCTGTATGGAATCGTCTTATTAATTTGCATTGGAATTTCTATGCAATTTAAGTTGTATTCAGTTTTCTTACTCCAGAGCCAGAAAAGGCAGCACAGTAAACACCTCATACCTCCAGAGTGATGAATTTCTTCTCTTCCCTCTGTCATCTTCCCAGGTCTATTTTGCTTTCCTAGTAAGAATTACAACTAAAGCTCTAGGTTTTTGTGTTTGGGCCATAAATATTACTTTTCTGCTTGGACTACTGAATGGATTACATTTATGTAAATCAAAGTTATGTAACTTGATTTGGAAAGATTACTTTTTTCCTTTCCAGATATTTCGTCAGCCACTCTGCAAGTAATCATTGCTGCATAACACATGAAAATTCTAAAAAATATGACTCATCTTTTGTGTGCCTCTTCCCAGGGTAATGTCATAAATTTTAAACAGTCCTGTTTAAATAATTTAGGACAGGAATATGTTGTGTTTCATGCTTGTGACAGTGGGCATAAGTTTTATTGATAACTTGTATTTTAAGGACTCTTTACTATAATCCAGGGAAATCAAAGATGAGCATTAACAAACACAAGCAGGACATTAAAAGTGTTTTTCCTTCCAATATGTGCTAAAACAGATGTTAATATGAAGGATATGTAATCCCTTTCTGCCTGCTTGCTTTTTGTTACAGATCTAAGTCTTTGCATTTTAGAAACAGATTTTGTACAGTACAGAAATAGTTTTATTTTTCTAAAAAAAAAGACAGAAGTAATAAGAAGTGCTTAAGAGAATGCCAAACCACGTATTTTCAAAGTACCACGTATGGGTTTAGCTGAGTACCTTCCATTTACATTTAAACACAAAAGGATGTACACTTATATCTCTGCAGACTGCTTACAAAAATGACTGCTTTTTGAGAAAGCTACAATTAGCCTGTGATTGTGTGATAGTCTATTAACTATTTTTTAGTAATGTGGGTTTTTTTGTAATTTAAATTTTTGGAATATTTTCATATCACATTTACACCATAATTTGTTGCAATAACATACAATATTTACAGAACTCAAGAATAAATTTTGCTTTTGGGTATCACTTCTGCATTTATTTTTTGAAGTAAAAACCCCCTTACTTGACAAATTAATCAAAACAACTTCCAGTGTGGATGGCAACATTAAGAAGTTTAGTAAACAGTCAATTTGGATGGCATTTGACTGGTTCCAATGTTTTACCGAGCTGATCTGGCTCACTGCACCGAATGATGCCTGCAGCCTTTCAGAATTCTCAATGATGCTGCTTTTTCCTTTGATAATAGGACTCGCACATCTATTTCTGTGGACCTGACAGAAGCTTTCAGCTTAGTTCATTAAATTTTTACAGTGAAAGCTGGAGTCAGTTGGATTTTTAGACAGCTGAGAGGTTTAGGAAGAATAGTTTTCTGCCATGGAGCTGTAATTTTTAAAGTATGTGTTCTCCATCCTCCCTCCTCTACAGCTGATATCCTTAAGAGGTAAATGTTTCATTAAATCATGATGAGGAGATTGTTCCTACTTGTTCCAACTAAATACATCTACCAGCTCTGTTATTGTATATAAAAGGTTCCTGTTTGAAAATACAGGTTAAATACTGAAGTATTCAAAAACTCGCAAATAGCACAACCTGAACCCAGTTTTCACATTCTGTTGGGTATAGTCATTAAGTACATGATTAAGGATTGTATTTCTGTAGGCTTCCTTGCCAGTTCACAGAACAGACTGTGTCGACTCAGTGAGTCACTATTCAGTATTTTCTTGCCACCTCTTTGTTCAGTTATAGAGCTACGCCTTGTTCTCAGCACATTTTTCAAACTATTTTGAATTAATTAGCTAATTTTTTTTCCTCTGGTGCTCATTGTGATAGTATCTTGTCTCCGAGATGTTATTACGTTTCACAACATCCTTGTGAGACAAGAAGTTGGTATAATCTCCACTTTGTAGGAGAGTTGAGTGTGAGTTGAGGCACAGAGAGAGTAACACCGAAAAGCCCTACTTTTATGGAAGGTGCAGACTGAATCATGGAGGACTGCATTGTCTCAGTGCTTTGGGATACCGTACAGTTAATCTTTCCCAACCGCAACTTCCAGTTACACCCATGAGTGTTCACTATTAATATGAACGAGACTGAATCACAAGTCAGGTGCTCAGACAAATGTTTGTTGCTGAAATTTGGGGTTAAATGACTTTCTTTACATCACAGAGAAACTCCAGAAGACATGCAAGTAAAGTCCAGTTCTCTAAGGCATTATTCAGCTTATCTAACCACAAGATTGGACTATCTGTCCTTGCAGCCTTGTCCATCCCCACACCTTTTGCAATTTACAATAAAGCAGTGCAGGGATGGCAGAGGCAGCAGCAGCCTTTTTTCCTGCCAGTTTTCCTGCCTTTCCAGCAGTTCAGTTCTCTGCACTGAGTGACCAAGAGGTCTCACGGCAGTGTAGTGCAGCATGTTTTCTCTAAAGACTTTATCATGAATGCATCTGCACAGTGGGGCAGATCAGGTCACTGGAACATCTGATTTTTGACATCTTCAAACTTTGCTTGAATTCACAACCTTAGAGCTATTCACTTGATGGTGGATGGGTCATCGAGGTGGTGGGCAGGTCAGTAGCATAGTTTTGTACCACAAGGTTGTTAATCTTTTGGGTTTTGGAGCAAATCAACATTTCTAAACAGATTATTCCATATAATTTGATATTTTCATCTATGTAAGACTGTCAGGGTAGAAAACCTTATCTTTCCCTTTGGAGTAATAAAGTGAATTACTGCATGAAGATGTCACTGAATTCAGTGTAGACCATTAATCAAGGCATGCAGTGTTTTGCCCAGTGAGTTTTGCATGTGTTTGCTGACAGCAAAGAAGTTGAAAGACCAGAAATTTTTCGAGTTGAAGGGCAGAATGTACCGAGAGAACTTCAGGGAAAGTGATATGATGATTCAAGCTTTAGCTCCTGCTTTGCCTTTGTGGAATTGTCCATTAGAAGTTATTTGTCCGATTCTGGGTGTTCTGCTTGTCCTAAACTCAGAATTGATTTGGATTTGTCTTGCAGGGAATGATCTGTGAAATGGATCCAGTTCAGGAGCTTAATTACCTTCATCTCTTACGTTGCACCTAAATCTTCCACTGCAGCCCTATTCACCTGTAGAGCAGCTACCAAACCTGAGTCTGTAAAATTATATAGAACAGTGTAACAATTACAGTATTTTTAAGCTGACTACCTTTAAGACCACATTGGTAGTCTTAAAAATAGAATTAGGGAAAAAGTTGAAGGATAAGGGAAGAGAAATTGGCCCTGTTTACCAGGATGTTGTGTTTATATGAGTGCCCTTCATGTCTTTGTGCAGTCGGTGCTCTTCTGTGCTCAACTGCTTGCCATTTTTTATGTTGCAATACCATGTTGTCTTTAGTTGGTTTCTTCTGTTGTCATTTTCCACTTCTGTTTTCCCTGTCGTTGCCTAATCAGCTCCTGTTCTCATTTTTTCCTCCCAAGTTGTCCTGTGATTTCCCTCAGTGTTTTCCAGCTGTACATTTTCATAGTGAATCTTGCATTTTGAGGGTCAGAGATGAGAGGCAGTAAGTTTTTTTTGCCCCAGCTTCTACTCAGAAAATTCCAACTCTCTGTCTGGTCCTTGACTCTTGTACTGGACCCCAGTCCCAGTCTGCCTGAGTGGTTCTCCCCAGCCATCCTCTTAACATATCCTGTTGTCTTCCTACTCTTTTACTCCCTGTCTGGTTTCTAGCCTTTCCCTGCATGCTCTGCTTGCAGCTCAGACTTCCAGTCTTTTACCCAGTTGCCAATTTTCCACTGGTTCAACATCAGCCTTTCTTTCCAGAAATAGTCTTTCTTTTCAGGCTTCATCTCCCAAATTGCTCTTCCTTGTAGCTGATCCTTGTCCCCTCTGCCATCCTTACATGTTTGGTGCCAGGAGAGAGGATGATGGTCTGAAGGAGAGGGCCATGGAAAAATTCCCTGCTGGAATTGTGGAAGAAACCCAATTTTGGTCTGAGCAGTGAAAGCTGTGACTACAGGGAAACCTATTCTCACCCTCAGTGAGAGCATGTCCAGTGTGTAATCCTTGAGAAAATAAGCTGTAGAGAAGTAGAGAATGTGCAAACTGCATTTATTTCTAAGAGCTTTTAGCTTCCAGGAATGGAAAAAGTTTTACCTTAGGGAAAAAAAAAAAAAAAAAAAAAAAAAAAAAAAAAAAAANAAAAAAAAAAAAAAAACCCAAACCAAAAAAAGAGAAGAAAAAAGTGTTATCCCCTCCCCAGATTTTTAGATTCTTCTCCAGAGTATTGAGTTAGTAGAGCTTCTACAAGGAATAAGAGTTCATTGTGGGTAAGACTGGATTAATCTGTGATTTTTTTCTTATAAACAGTGATTTTTCTTTTACTGCCAGTTTTTATGGACATCGTGCATGTGTGTGAATATGTGTGCTTAAACTGAAGATGTACTATGGACTCGTGAAGGCCTGGCAAAATTATTAGCTATGAAGGCCTGGCAAAGTTATTAGCTTTGTAAAATAAAATCTACTGAAGGAAATCCCCATGGTATTGCATGGTCAGGAATCTAGAGGCTACTTTGATTGGCATTTCAGATTATTAAGAGACTTTGAAACAGAAGTTTAAAAATATTTTAAATTTTTTATTATTTGCATTTTTGTTTAAAAATAGTTTTGGATTTAAGAAAATGTTGTGTTTTCCAAAGAAAATATTCCTGCTTGAAATATCAGTCTTTAGGTGAGTTTGTTATCTATGCTCATACACACAAAATGAATTACAAATATATTTGGTCTTGGAAAGAGAGGTACAAAGCGCTGGGTTGTAATCAAATGACTCTGAAATGTAATCCCAACTGTCATTGATTCCTGTAGGTTTGGGGCAAGTCAGCTTGACCCTTACTGTTTCCACTCCTCCTGAAGTCTCACAGAAGTGCTATGGGAAGAGTTACTATTTTCCATCCAAGAGTTATTATTTTTCCATCTTGGAGGCACACTAATACACATTTACATGTTAGCATAGTATTAAGTTTATGATTAGACTGAAATAGCTTTGTGAGTGAAAGATGATGCTATCTGACTCATATTTCTTTAAATATTCCTGGGATATCTTAGGAGTGTCTGACATATAGATCTTTCATAGGCATCTAGACATTTAACTGCTATGGAAATGTCTGTTCTCAAAATGTTATGAATTAATTTAGTTAAGGAACTTTTTGATTACTTGCTCAGAAGAAAGAGATGGTTCTGGCTCCATGGAGCAGATTGATGGCACCTGAGCAGGGTCACTGCAGAGGCTACAGCAGAGCACTGGCGTTGAGTTTGGGCTGTGATTCATTCAAAGCCTCAGTCTCCTTTTACTGCAGTTCAGATTTTTTGATTTTCCTCCCTCTATTTCTTAATTGTTCCTTAGTGCTATAGAGTGCAACTTGAATGAAAGTTGTCTTCTCTAAACCGTAATTTTTGCATTGCCACAGTACTTTTTATTGAGACAATTCAGAGCAGTTGAAGGAAAACTTGCCTGTCGTTTCATGCATGCTTACACCGTGGAAGTTCAAGTGTGGAGATGATGGGTGACACAGGACCCACGGTTTAAAAAGCACCCCAACCTAACAGTAGCTTCTACAAAAAAATGGGCAGCCTCCCAGTCTCCTTGGTCCAAACTGCACATACCCCTTCCCTATACTGACTGTAGTTGCTGATGGGATTCATTGAGGTGGCTTTCCTGGAGCTGGTGGATGAGAAGCAGAGCGGGAGGGGGAAGGAAAGGTGAGCTCATGGGCTTTGGCAGCAGCCTGCAGTTGGATGGGGTTAAACCATCCATTAAACCACACCCAGGCCGAGGTGCCAGTGCCCGGCTCGCTGGAGCGTGCCCCTCACTCCTCATGGCAGTGCCTGTGTACTTACGGTGCTGCAGCCCACAGTGCCCTGAAAATGAGCGCTTGAGTCACCTTTGGTAGTCTTTCATAATGCAGCTCCTTTCTTGCTGCCTTGGGAGTAACCTAACGCGCTTAATCGATGCATTTGCTCTAAATCCTGCTCATCAGAAACTGGTTAAACTAGTTTGCCATTGGAATGCTCCCGGTCCCCTCTCCTGGATCCCATCCCGACTTCTGTAAATCATCACCTTCCTGAGGCTGCTGAAACTTTTCCTCATATCAGCTAGGCTACAGTTTATATCTTGAAACCTAAGCCCTTGTTTTCTCAACCAGAGAGAGAAAGCTTTATTTGTGGAAGCTTTTCAAAGCCTTGTTAGCCATGTCTTTGAAGCTCCCCAGCCCTTCCTCTGGGAGGAGAGCCATGCCGCTTGCTACTGTTTCTTCATGGTTAAGCAAACCTCGCTGCCAGGCTGGGCTTTTGACTGCTTGGGAGAGAAATGACTGGGCATGATTTCCTGATGTTTCTCATACCACGATGTATGCATAGTTGCTGTTACTTATTATTTTCACTCTGAACTGATTAACAGCAGAGCTCAGAAGGTACAATTGCAGTTTATCTTCCAGGGTCTCAGCAAATCCAGCTCTATTTCAGATACTGTCTATGGTCTCTGAGCAGCAAGGGGTTTCTGTTGAGTCCACTGCTCTCTGTACCCCTATATCAAACACTGAACTTAGTTCCTGTGCACAACATGCCATTCTCATTTCAATTCCTGAAAACTCATGACACTGTATTTATTGAATTTGAATATTCTGCTACTGCACTGGAATAATCTTTAAAGCTAAATAGGTGTGAAGCTGAATACAAACAAAACTGATAAGATAAAAAGAAGGTTGAATGCAGGTACTTAATCAGCATTGTTGGTGAACAGGTTTAGGTTTTCTACACAAGGAAATTATATGGAAGGTAATTTTAAGAGGAAGTAATTATATTTACATAAAAATGTTTAATTAAAAAAAACCCCTTACATTTTATCTGAAACTATATTGTAGTTATCGGTAAAAGGAAGATAATTTATGTAGCATAGAAACAAATTGTTATTGAATATTTCTATAAACAGAACTTATGGTAATTCAGAAGACAAATCGAGGGAAGAAATCTGAACCTTGCAGAGGCTATAATTTTTCATTTTCCATATAGGAACGTGGTAGTATTGCATGGAATATTGGTGCCCAGTTTGCTTCTTACTGGGGACCGGTTGCTCTGGAAATCTTTGGAAATCTTTTTCAGCAAAAGTCACTATTACAAAAGGCTAGCAATTTCCAGCTTTGTTTCTAAATTATTGATTTTCTAATTATATTAAATGAAGTAGAGATAAGAAAAGTTTGAAGACTTGTTGTTGACTTGAAAGTTAAGCTACTGGTGATTCAGATAATACCATCCAAGATGCCCTGAGTAAAAGAGCATTGACCATAAAACAAATCTCAGGGGTCACCAAACTCATGTGGGAGGTCAGTGAAGGAGACAAAGAGGTGGTCATTTGTTTATGGATGGCCATCCTTCAAGAGAGAAAAAGAAAATTCTGCAGTGAAATCTCCAGTTTTTCCAGTAATAGTTTAAAATCTTAATATAAGGAAAGTAGTTGCTGATTAAACTAAGAGAATCCGTTTGAAAAACACAAAAAACCCCATCTTGTATTTATCTATTGAATCAATTTACAATTAGAAGCTCAATAGAGGATGAAATTAATCTTTTGTATTTTTTGCAAGGTGCAGGTTTCCTCTCTTCCCCTCTCTCTCTTTCACTTCTCTCAATCTTATCACTTGTGATTACTGAAGATCCAATAGAGCCTTTAAACTCTTTTACAGAGCTGCAAGGATTTTTTTGTTACTGTCTTGTTCATTTACCAAGATTCATCTACAGAGAATTCCCTACATTTCAAAAAAGGTTACTCTGTTTCATATTTTTATCCTTCTGTGAAATGCCAGTGTTCAGTAGCTGCTCTGTTGTTCCTTGGAGATGGGGACACATCTGCTGCATGAAACTACAGATGTTGGCTAATGCACTGAAGAAACATTGACGTATGGAAAATCCTGTCTGCTTTAGGCACTGCATTAGCATAAAGTTCGATACAGACAATACAACTTTTGGAGTGTTTTGGAAAGAAAATCCAACTTCATAAATACTGCATTTTTCATTTAGGTAATACCTTTTTAGTAAACATTAGTCTGAAAAATTGCACTCATTTTAGGCGTGTAACTTACGAGTATTTTGCAGTTTTAAGAATATGTAGAGTTGATGTAGAAGTGGTAAAGCTGCTTCTTTATCGGACCATTACGGTGAGCAAGAATTTCCTCTTGCTGCTTCTCCTTTAAATACCAGCACACTTGCAAATTTTGGAAAGGTTAGTCTGTGGCATAAGCGCTTTTCTGTAACAGATTTGTATAGTGTTGAATCCCAGATGGAATCAAAGGAGCAAACCGATTTAAGCTTTTAACCAGCATGCAAGGGTATTTTAATGAAAATTAGTCTGATTCTCCTTTTGAAGCTGTGCATGTGCTGAAAAGGAATGCTAGAGATATTCCTTAAGTTAGTGCTGGTGACTTCTCTACCATTACTTATCTCAGATTGCTAACTCTTGAGAGCATGTGTTTGTTCTTAATCAATGTTATAATCAACTGCTGTCTGTTCTATTATAATTTCTTAACCTTATTGACCTAAATATTGCCTGTTAATATCTACATCCATGACACTTGTCATTGGGTAACTGCTGGCTAGTCTAAATCAATCTAAGCCTAGTAATGGTGTTTGACTTCGTGCATACTCAAGAGATGGTCTGTTTCAGGATTTGGACAATTACTTATTTTTGAAGGGTGCAAGGAAAGGAGTTGAAATTATATTTTGTGTTATTACAGTTATGGTTATTCTGCCACTTAGTACAGATGACTTCAGCTCCAGATCTGGTTCCTGGACTCCTTTGTTCCCTTTTCTGAGTTCTGTGTTCCTGTCCTTGCTTTCAGAATATTACCCAGCACCATCTCACGAGGACCCTGTTTCCATTTTCTCCTGCGGTCATTTCCCTTTTGCGGTTTTTTTTTTCAGCCTTTCCTTTTATTCTTTTTCCGTTCTTACCATCTTGTATGTATGTCAAATTAGGAGCTCACTTACTAATGCAACAAGTAATCTGATTTCCCTGGAAGTACATACTTTCTGAAACAATGTAATGTTGGTGTGGTTTTTTTGTTCTGTTTTGTTTTGTTTTGTTTTGTTGGTTTTTTTTTTCTTTTCCAGAATGAGTCCTTATGTGCTGTTCTGTCTCAATCCAAACTTACCATAAGGACAGGAAACATTTCACTTTGTTTAGACAAAATGTATAGATTGTCCTTGATTTTTTTGAAATACAAAAGACTGTACACTTTATCAGGACAACCTGAGATATTCTTTGTTATTTTATTTCCCTTTTAGATGCACTGTATTTGCCAACATCAGGGACTGCAAAGGAAGAAGCAGCTCAGGAAGCACCTGACTGCCTTGCAAAATATTTCAGTGTCGTGTGGTGTAAGGCATCAAAGAAAAAGCACAAGAAGTGGGAAGGCGATGCTATTCTTATTACAAAAGGAAAGTCAGTAATATTGAAAGATATGGAAGGCAAAGACATTGGCAGAGGTACTGTAGAATTGCATACTTGCTCAAGGGAACACCTGGCAGAAAATTGCTGTGCTTTGAATTAAGAGAGACCCAGCTCTTTAGATGTTTTAGTTCTTCATACCAATGTTTACCACAGGATGGAAAAACAGTAGAGATTTTGGATTTGCTTTTGGTTTGTCTTTTTTCTTGGGGTGGGGGCTGAGGGAAGAAAGACTGCAAGAAAGCTTTATATTTATTACCTATAAGACAGATGCGTGGGGGAGGCTGGAGCAGACTGAATAACGTAATTCACAGAAACACCAAATGCTAGTCCAAAGAGAGGATCTGGAAATCAACGGCTCTACTAATTCAGCAGAAATGCCAAATGAGGGATGAGTAGTTGATTTCGGTTGCTCACATAATGCAGAAGTGAAGGAGTTAAAATTTGGGGAAAAGATACAGGTAAGTTTCTTGTAGGTATTCCAGTCAGCAGTAGGGCAAGCAGGAATTTCAGAGGTTGGATCTCTACTTCTCAGCCAGTCAAACAGCTAAAAATATTATCTTTGTTGGAAAGACAGGCAAACAGCAACATTTTCCAGCCCAGCCAAAGTCAACTGTGTAGCAATTTTTAGTCTTGTAGTTTTAGCAGCAGCTGCTGCTGTAAGACATAGTTTGGGTTGATATCAGAGTTAAAAATAAGACTGCAAACCATAGGCTGCTGTCAACTTCAAGCAGTAGTTTTTTACTGAAAGCAAAGCAAGAATTAACTTTGCTAATGGAGCCAAAGATATTCTGTAAGGGAGTAGGATTGGACAATGTTTCTACAAAGCATAATTTGATTTATTTTAGGTCAGAGATGGCCCCTCTGCTCTTTTGTTATAATCGTGACATTGTGAGCCTAGTTAGGACCAGGCAGTTTTGATTTGCAAATCAGTCTGTGACTTAGAAGTTAATTTGAATTTATTTATAGCAAAGCAATATATGTACAGACTTGCTTGTTTTTGAAAAAGGCAGAGTGAAAGAGAGTAATGCCTGGAATGCATCAGCCACCACCCTGTTGTTCTTGTGTTTTTTCAAGTCCTGTCTTCTTGAATTAGCAGCAAACACAATAGAAAAATGAACATTGTGATTTTCTCTGGTGAAAGTTTTTTTACCGTGTTTGATGGTGTCAGAGAGCACAACAATACCAATGTCATTAGTGCTAACTTGCCCATTCAGGGTTGCTTTCAATTCTTATTGATTCTAAGAAAATAATAAATTGACCAATTTAAGCAGTGTGAGTTTTAAATTTCTGTAATTATTTAGCTCACCGAGTGAGAAGGAAAGGTCCAGTAGTGGTGCTTACCTCCAAAACTGTATATAATACTGGGAAGTTTATAGTGAATGTGTATGAGCCCTTGGGATTCTTATTTTTAAATGGGAAGAAAAAGGCAAAGGAAGAATTTTTATTTTTTTCCTTAGGCTTACCAGGGCTGGATCAAGGAGGCACAAGGGAACCTAAAATCAGCACAGATTATAGCTCATTTTTGAGGCAGCAGAACATCTTTCTGTTCTCCCCTGCAATGTCCTAATTCCTTAATAATGCATTGCAAAGAATTTAGGACGTGCTCTCTTGTAAATTGCTGTATGTTACAGAAACAGTTATTTCTGGCAGCTGCATAAACAGTTGAGCTTTGTAGTTTTGCTTTTTGTCTTCCCAGTTTCCATCTACCCTTAAAGCCCATCCTGTCTTAGAGTTAGACTCTTCTGACCAGAATCTGCACAGGGATACACCTGTATTCAGTATGTTCAGCCTGAAGCCGTGTAGAGGTAATAACAGAAAACAAAAATGCAGAGCAAAGTAGATCATAAATGCCCTTTATGATCCCCAAGCACCCTTTTTAGGAAGACATATGTTTTCTCCTGTGTTCAGGCATCTTCAGCTCTTTCCTGAAAGCAAGTGTTCTTTCAAGAACCAAACAAGGTTCACTGTGTGCTTTCTCAATACTTCGAGAGGAGAGGAAGAAAAGTATCTCCCCTTCCCTTTTGGCCAGACTATTTTTCAGCATTTGCTTAGACTGTGAAACACCTCAGTAATTTTTTCCTCTTAAAGGAATTAAAATCCAGACCTTCACCTTCCAATCTTTCACATTCCTAGAAGTGGCAAACCTGAGCTTTGCAAACAGCTTCCAGGAGTCTTTATATATGATGTTTGTTGGATAAAATGTGCCTTGGGAGGCCTTGCTTCTTTCTTCATAGCTGAGTGATTTAACTGCTGGTCTACACAGTCATGCCTTTTTTATTTCTTGTTTTAGCCTGACTAAGGATCCAAACCTGCTTACCCAAATTTACACAAATTCAACAGTTGAGGTAAAGAATTCTGAAACAGAGATGTGGCTTTGACCTCTCTGAATTAAGAAAATAAATTATATATGTCCTCTGTTTCTTATGTGAGAGCTTCAACCAGTAGAATGCTATTTAAAAGAAGGAACCCCCACTCTTTCTTACATTGTTGTCTTAAAAGGAAGTGGCAGCTGTAGCTGTATTTTGTAATGAGACCAGTAGTATTTGTAGCTGCTCTGAGAATGCCCACCTGACCGAGCCCAACAACTATTGAACTTACTCATAAATCTTGGCAATAATCAGAGCATGTTCCAGAGCACATGTAGAAGTGAAGATTTCAGATGCATCTGAATCTTTACTTGTAAAAAAACCAATTTAAAATTATTTAAAAAGTAGAATACTCTGTTTAGATCAATAGCAAGAGAGGTTAGGAGTGTTCTTTTGGGGGCATGAAAGAAAGGGGAAAGGACCTTGGATGGTTATTAAAGCAAACTGCTGGATTTTATGATATGAAGCAAATTTTTAAAAGTTCTCTTGAACAGTTCTTTGACATTTAGTAGACTTGGTTGGTGATGAGGATGACTGAGTATTTGCTCATATACTCTGCTATCTAATTGTGATTATTAGCACTCACATGTCACTCTGTTAAGGAGGGAGAGGCTTTATGTATAACAATCAAATGTTTCAGAATTAGATAGCTTTTCACAGTTTTTCCTTCCTGCAGATGAGTACTGGTGTTAAGGAAGTAGTACTTGCTGTGTTGTCCTAATTAATTCATTTTTATGTTCTTTTAGGTACTGGATATAAAGCTAAAGACCTAGACAATCTTGATGAAGGTCAAACACTGATGGTTGGCGGAAAAGAAATTGAAGTGATGGGTGTAATTTCAGCAGATGATTTCAGCAGTGGGAGGTGTTTTCAGGCTGGAATAGGGACTCATGACACAGTCCCAACTGCATTATCCCAAACTAATACAAAACCATTCTGTAAACCATTCAAAAATGTCTGTCAACCCAGTACTAAAGAGAATATGCTCAGAGATTCTCAAAGCTGCAAACCTCGCCATGATCCAAATGCTTCAAGTAAGATTGAAATTTTTAAGTTTCTTTAAACATCCTCTGACTCTCAAAAAATATTGAGTGTGTAACCAAAATTTTCCCCTTCCTCAATGTATTACTGAAGTATTTCTGACATACAGTACTAGTGTCTAACTAGGATTTTGTCATGTGTGTTCGTAACAAGTAAAATACTCTGCACTGCATAAAGTTTTTCATAGTTGTTACAGATGGCTGTGGAAATACATTGGAATAGTTTCTGAGAGTTTTCTCAAGGAAAATGAGTTTATTGATCAGAGAAACAATTTGACACATAGTAGAAGTTCTAGATGAGTTCCAGCTTCCCACTGGGGTCGGTGAAGCACTGCCATAACGTGGCAGCACAGTAATTGCAGTGAGAGAAAAGTTGTGCCACTTTGAGAGTATTGCTTCTGTCAATGCCTGATCCTTCACAGCCAGGGAGTGTAACTACTGTACTCAAACTCAACCAGATATGTTTTGGAGTAAATGTTTAGTTTTATAGTGCTAGAAGTATTGCATGCTGAAGAGCCATGAGAGTCCACATATTGTATGAGAACAGGCTGGTTAAGCAGTCGTGTAAGAGGGACCCTATAAACATTTGACAGCTGCAGGAAGTGGTGTTGATTATCTAAGCAGAAGTATTCCTTTGTCTACAAACCATTTAGGAGCTATATTCTGCTGGTAGCTCTGTCTTTCAGATGGAAGATAAAAGTGAGTGCAAAAAATGTTGCTAAGCAGAGCAACGCTTATTTAAAAAAACACAACTTTTTCTACATTCTTACTGTATTACCTCCGTCCTAGTTCTTACCTCATATCCTGATACTATGGGACTTTTTGAAGCTGTTACCTGGCTGCTATGTAAATAAACAATGAAATCTTAATCAGGTGATAATTAGTGATATCACTGCCCCTTTGGTACAGCATCCTTATTAACACCAGCTTCTGGTCTTAATTTAACTTGATTACGTTGTATCTAAGAACGTTCCTCTGTGTGATTGCAAGATGATGCTGCATTAGCATTCTAACTGAAAATCTGACCCAAAAAAGCCAATATATTCAGCACATAAATGAAATTCTTTGCTGTTTCTGCACTAGTTTGTTTAAAAGTTACATTTTATTCTAATTGTCTTCTGTGACTTCTGGTGAATCTGACCTCCTATCAGATTTCGAGGGCCCTCAACACATCAATAGGTTGGACTCTCTGAGTCTTTAGGTTGGCTTACAGAAGACAATCACATTATTTAATGCCTGATTGCATAACCTCTTGCAGAAGTTCCTGAGATACTTTACAAGACCAGGATCTTGATACCGGAACAGTCAGAGGTTTTCATGTTGAATCTATGATTATAGTTGATTAAAATACAGCTTCTACAAAATGGAAAGCCAGCAGAACAGAGCACAGTAACAAAGATGTAAAGCGACATCTTCCACATACGATTTCTAAGCTTTTAGTCCAGTGTTTATCCAAGCCTTGTTTCTTCCTAATTTTAATCCAAATTTTTGTCAGAAAAGTTATCTTTTTGTCACCACTGGCTCTTAAATATATACACATGCAATTTGATTTAATCCATCAGAATTCAACCCATTTTCAGTAGGAAACAAAATCTCCCTGACTGATAGAAGCCTTCAACCAACCTATTCCCATTAATAAATTATCTGTATAGATCTACTGTAGTGACATAAAAATACCAGAAGCTGTAAATTGCTTTCTCATCCTGTCCTCTGACAATAAAATTTTTCAATGAAGGTGTGTAGCAGCAGCAGAAGCAACCCAGTATGGACATTGTCTAGCAAAATTGTGATGTCTGTAAACAGATTATGGCAAGCAAAACTGTTATTCAGATGTTACTCAATACTTCATTCTCTCTTTGCCTCTGTATGTCTTCAAACTTGTCAACTTATTTTATTCCTGCACTGTGGCAGTCTTTGTCAGCTCACACTCAATCCTTCCTTATTTTTCTTTAGCAAATCAGTGCCTTTTATCTCTGTTTCATGGGCAGAGAAGTCTTTCTGGGCAACTGTAAGAATATCCCCTTGAAATGTAGTATTTAGATTTTATGTTTTTTTTCTTAGACTTTCAATTCAGACGTATTTTGGAACTTCTAATTTAACTCTATGAATTCAAAGTCATCATGCAACTTTTATTAGGTGGGCAGTTTCACCTCATCAGAAAAAAACCCATCATATTTCTCAGGTTATCACTTTTACTTTTGAGAAGAATACAAACTGTTTGGAAAACCTCTTTAAAAGAATATTTTTATGTAGAAGGCAATCTAGGTACTTATAAATGCATTTTCAGTCTGAGAACGGTCAGTATATTAAACAGTATTTTTAACAGTGATTCGATCATTGACTTTAACCCTAACAGATTTTGCTAACAGACTGAAAGTAATGCTTTTGTGTAATACTTGATTATGCTTTGAACTTCAAGATTCTCTAGTTATGCCACGACCAAATGCAAGTCATCAGTGGATGTTCAATAAGGCTGGTTTACCTGTGGTGGATGTCGTTGTAGATCCTTACATTGCAAATAATCTCCGTCCACATCAGAAAGAAGGAATTATATTTCTATATGAATGTGTAATGGGAATGAGGTAAGGTAATAATTATCCTTTTGGCTTGTAATACCTGTAATATCTGTAATATTTTCATGCCCATGTTTGAAATGTGACATCTTGGGAAGTTTTGAGCAATTGTTCAGTTAATTAATTTTCTCCCAAAAGAGGCTGCAGAAGTTTTTTCTGACCTGAATGTAGCATCACACTTGCCATGATTTTGCCAGATGTCATGAGAAGCTAGTGCACCAAAAGGCCTGTCGTTTCTACATACCAAGTTTTGTAAACACAGATATAATCAAAGCCATGCTGAAGAACACTGGTTTCTGGGATTTATATTTCATATAATTCAAAATTATTAATGTAATTTATAATTCAGGCATTTAGAATAAAAAAGATGTTATTTCAACCTGTTAAAAAAGTACAGCGTTGTTTTCAAAAGTGTTTTCTTGAGTAATAGATTCCTTAAGGTATTGGATAATAATTCTAGTTCTAAAAGCAGATTTCAACTTTAGTTTTAGAGGACTAATAAGTTACTGTAGAAAATTATAATTTTCATTCTAGGGTCTTCTAGTACAACTGAATAAAAACCTACAGTAGACCATAATAAGTATAAATAGGTTCTTTATACTTCAGAAAACAAGCACAGAAGCAAATCCCTAAAGCAGTTGTGAATAATTATAGATATGTATTTTAAAATGTTACCAGTGCCTCGTTGCATCTTACAGAGTTAGTGGCAGATTTGGAGCTATTCTTGCTGATGAAATGGGCTTAGGAAAAACACTGCAGTGCATTGCGCTTGTCTGGACTCTTCTGCGTCAAGGGCCCTATGGATGCAAACCTGTACTAAAGCGAGCACTGGTAGTCACCCCTGGGAGTCTGGTGAAAAACTGGAAAAAAGAATTTCAGAAATGGTTGGGAAGTGAAAGGATCAAAGTCTTTACAGTTGATCAGGTAAGATTTATTTCCAGAAAGGAGATTAGGTCATTATTGGCTCAGAATATAGGAATTGCAATTTTTTTTCCTCTTTTTTTTTTTTATTTTTAAATAAACTAGAGACCAAGCCTAGTAATTCTCTGTTAATATTTATTCGTAATACTTTATTTCTTCTTCAGATAATTGTCCATATGGGTATTTTGCTGTCAGTCACCAGGCCATAACTCAAGCTCACACGTAGCATGTATCTGTCTTACCTTTCCTCTGGTTTCACCTGTGAAGTTGTAAAAGGTGACACACTCCTCCCTGCGCCTCCTCAGTTCAAGGAGTTTTCTGTTATGTATCAAAGTGCACACCTGCCCTGCTTTACACACCAAAGCATCTACCTTGTACTCTGTTTCTGTGGTAGTTTCTTTTGTTCTGTACTGAAAATTTCTGATTTGTTTTGGCTGCCTGTTTTGGGGTACTTTACTGTCACTGTCAAGAATTAGATCTCTGTCAGGATATTTTAAAGTCTCATGAGTTACCAAGCCTAGAGTCTCAGTCTTAGGTAATGAGACTATCTCTCATCTCTAGAAGAATGCAGACAAGTACAAATCTTATTAAGAAGCAGGATGATGCTGATCCCTGTCTCCTCCTATAGTGAAGCTGTTCCTGCTGGTATTAACATTCACAAGTTCCAGGGAAGTGGAGAGCTTATAGTACCTCCACTGGTGCTTGCAAAAAAGATAAAGGTACTTATATTCCAAAATTATTTTTTAATCTAATAATTCCATACAGTTAGACTGACGAAACAAATAATAGTTCATTCTAAAGGTTATCAAATTCTTACATCAACCAGATTTCTCTTTAGTTTCTTGCATTATACTTATTGTCTGTATGGACGAATGAGTATTTCAGATGAAAGAGGTTTTCAATGGAAGTTTACATCTTGGTAGACTCTACAAAATTTTGTAACAATAATTATTTCTTTAAATTCGACTCATTATTGCCAAACTCTTGAAACTGCTGATCTTCCACTGGAGACGATGCATGTGTAATAGGTGCATTTTGCAGCATTTGCATTTCTTAGTAACTTGTTTCTAAGTTGTGGAAATGAAGCAAACTGACTTGTCAGGAACTATAGTATAATATAGGTTAGGATGGGAGATACGAAATTTCCTAGAAGAAGTGGACACAAGGCAAAATATAATATGGCAACATTTTAACTTAAAAGGCTAGTTAGAGATAATTGAATGTTTTCTTGCAGTTTTTATGAATAATGTTGGGAGGAGAAAGCCTGAATTTGATGACAGTTACTATGCCCCAAAATGACAGTAGCTTTCATTTTCTTTAAATTTAAATAACTTTAATACTCTTACTCATCTCATTGGACCTATTTGATTTGGAACACTCAGCAGCTTTAACTATTATGTTCCCAAATACCACGGAATACATCATCATGCAAAAGGAATACACAGTATGACTTCTCAGGGGTATAATGAGGTATTTCAAAATAATTTACTGTCTATCTTCTCTGGAAAAACAGCAATTACCATACTGTTATTTCTCCAGTATAACTTAAAAGGAAGATCTTGTCTCAAACATTTTTTTCTGTTCTTGTCTATAAGGAATGCATTCAAAGAACTGGTAGACTTTTAAAAATGTTTTCCTCACTTTCACGCTGAAACACCACAAACTGATGCTAACCCTTCAGTAACAGACTTTTTAAAAAACACTAGGATATTATCTGCTTTTAAAATGTGATTACAGTCTATTTATGTTAAGATGCAAATGCCATGTGGAGACCATTGCTTTTAAATGAAGGCATCCCCACAAAGGTTGCTTTTAGGTCTTGTTAATTCCTATTATCAGCATTTGTGATGTGTTTGAGAGAATAATTCCTTTATCTGTCTGCAGAGTATCACTTCTTACTGCAGTTGTTTTGATTTGGTTTTTAAGTCAAAATATCTGGAAAGATAATTAATTATAGGTCTACACTGCTTTATGATTCAGCCTTTTTGAATTACACTTCACCAGCTACATTAGATTTGAACTAGTGCAAAGAAAGGTCTGTTCAAAGAGGAAGTCTGGGACATTATGGACCTCTAATACTGATTGACAATTGCTCCATATGTGGCTCCAGGCAACTCACTTAAACCTGTCAAGTCACTTTGGGTAATTGTTAAAATGGAGTCTATAATATAGACATATCTTGCAGCCAGTTAAGAGTATGAATTAATTACTTTAAATTAGCTTGTAAATTTATTTTAATTTTTCATCCATCATCCACTGCTGTTGTTACATACAGTAGGAAATATTATATTTGACTGCAGGAGGCTTGTGATAAGTCAAGACTCTCCTGCTTTTCATTTTTTTGAGAAATTCAAACTGCCCTGAGCCCTTGATATTTTTCCAGGGGAGGGGTGTTGGAGGCTGTTCCCCAGTGCCTCAGCACTTTCCCCATCTCAGCTCACAGCCTGAAAGTGTAGGAAAAGAAAATGGTTTCTGAACCCTGGGCATTTTCTGATGCTTGACCATTCCAGGAGAAGTTCAGAGAGGCATTGCCTCTATCTTCAAGGCTGCAGTGTGGAGCCTGTATACTGGGCTGGGACAACACTGGGTCTTTCCTGCAGGGCTCCTCTGTGTCTCTGTTCCTGTGTTGGGAAATTTTCTGCTCCTGTTTTGAAAACGGCAGTAAAAATAAAACAAGAAAACAGGCAGTTAACTACAGTGCTGGAAACAACAGGAAAGCTAAAGTCCAGCCCCAGACACCTGGAGAAATGGGTGCGTGTCCTTGTTACCTGGTCCTTACTACTCCTTGCTTCCTCCGATGCGCTGGGCCTCATTGTGAGCAGCATGTGGGGGACTGATCTGCACGGTACTTTGTGAGATTAATGTGCTGGATTCATCTCATAGATTCATCTGAATCACCTGCTAGGAGGCTCTAAAGGTTGTGATAATTAACTGGTGCTGCTTTTACAATGTATTACACCATCTGGCTCCAGACTTAGTTGTCTGTGTTTGGTAACTGATCTTGTTTGGAAATAAAAATACCTTCTAAGGCTCCAGACTGATTTGCTTTCACAATTAAAGGAGTTCTTCAGCTTGTCAGCTGCACCCATGGCCTGCTTAGTGAACACTGTTAGGACATAGGAAGAAGCATTCAGGAAATTAGCATCTGGAGCCAAGTGGAAGGGTAAGGGACGTGCCCATGGTAGATTTTTCCATTTTTATGCATAATTGCAAGACAGGTAAACGATCTTAGTACATTTACAAGTCTGCATAGAAATGTAGCTATTTCTAGGAAACTTTTTTGGAGGAAGCTCTCTGTCCCATTACAGTGAGTATTTAGTGCGTGCATTTCCTTCAATAGACATGAAAATTCTTGGTGTCTGTTGAAGGAAAAGGACTTGAGTATATAAGAGAGGAGATGGTTGCAGTCATTTTCTGACTGGTAATACAAGGATTGGAAATCTAGCAATAGACAGACATGTTTTCTGGGGCTGGTTATGGACTCTTATTTTCTGAGTCCCAAGGTGACCTTACTTGTTGGCCAACCCATCAATGTTAAGGGCTAGTAACAAAGTTAATTATAGAATAATCATGGAATACCCCATTGAAAGGGACCTCAAGGATCATGTGGTCCAACCTTTCTTGGCAAAAGCACTGTCTAGACAAGATGGCCCAGCATTCTGTCCAGCCAAGTGTCCACTGCTCCCCTGGGGAGATTGTTCCAATGGCTGATGGTTCTCATTGTGAAAAATCTTCCTCATGTGCAATTGGAACTTCCTCAGGAGTAACCTTGTACCCATTATCCCTTGTCTTTTCCATGTGACCTCTTGTAAAAAGGGAGTCTCCATCTTCACTTTAAACAATGGAACACGGTGATAATATCTCCCCTAAGCCTTCTTTTCTC
>VWPU01004788.1:0-53049 GCA_013398955.1 Callaeas wilsoni | reverse complement strand
GACGGGGCGGGAGGGGACGGGAGCCACCGCCCCCCCAGTGCCGGAGATGGCGGGCGGCTTCCCCCGGGCGCCCCGCTCCCTCCCGGAGCGCCCCCAGGCCCGGGCAGAGCCCCCGCTCTCTGCTGAGACACCGCGGCCCGGCCTCGAGGAGAGCCCGGGAAAGGGGCGGCCGGGGCAGGGGAAGCGCGGGGTGCCCCAGGGCCCTCCATCCCTGCAGAAAGGGTCCGAATTAATTACCCCGAGCGGCCGGCCAAGGGCACGCCGGAAACCCGCGAGAGAACGGCCGAGCCCGCTCCCACCAGGCTCCAGCTGGGAGCTCAAGGGCGGCCACCGCTTGGGAAGGTCCCCACTGCCCTGTCCCTCAGGGACACACAGGGATCAGAGCTGAAGGAAGGTTGCGCAGACCCTCTGTTATGAGGGCTTGGAGAGCTCTAAACCTATTTCAGCTCTTTGTATATACATGCACAGGTAAATGGGTATCATCTTCCTCAGTCCTGCTCCCAGAAGAGTTTGCCCCAGATATTTCAGGTGGTTTTTTTTCTTCTTTTCAATAATGCATCATTACTTTGCATATGATTATTTTAAAGTTATGTTAGAAATGGGAACTTCAATGTGATCTTCCAGCCCTCATCTTGTTTTATGACATTCATTAGCTATTCACCAAATTAACTGAAGTTACTAAGATTTCTCCTTCCTCTGAAGTCTCTTGAATAGCAGCCCGTGCAGATTTTCCAGTGAGATTCCAGAGTGCCGCTGACGGCTCAAGACCTGCCAGCCCAGGAGTGCAAAGAGGACCAGCTCCTGGCAAAATAAGCTCCTCATTTACAGTCAGAACAGTCCATCTCAATGTGATTTCCTTTGACGTGCTCTAGCCACAATTTCTGAAACAGAACTTTTACAATGTTACTGGCCTTGAAACAACAATCATGAGACAGACACCAGAGTCACAAAGCCTTAGGTATTTGGGCCAGAAGGCTGGCATTAAAAAGTGGCTGTTTTCAAACCATAGCAGGTTTCCACAAGCAGCTTAAGAGGAAAAAAAAAAATAGGCAGGAGCAGCCCCATCAGTGCACAAGATATCAGCTACTGCCAGGTGGAAACCAGGTATCTGCTGGCATAATGACAAAGACATGCTCTGAGCCAGCCTTCTCCTCCCTCCTCAGCTAATATACACAGTTTACCAAAATAAATGTCCTGACATGAAATGCTAAAATCCCAGCATCCCACCCCAGGAGGTGCACAGGTATACATGAGACTAGAAGGGCGAAAGAGGGGAAAACCTCATGTACCCACTTCCATTGGCACTTTTGAGGCTTGTCTTATGTTCTTCAAGGCACCCTCTTCTCTTCTTTGAGAGGCTTCCCACCTCTGATACTCATGCGTGACACAAGGCAGAAGAACAATTATTTACATTAGAAACCTTTGCTGTTTAGACTGCCCAAGAAGTCCCTGGTGTGCAGAGCAAACAAAGAAGATTCTTTCTTCAAAATGTAAATATTCAAATAACCCATTGATAAAAACATTCCTGATGTGGCCAGTCTTTTGGGTCTTGGATGCCTCTTCCCTGTGAAGCATTACCAATACATATTATACATTCCATCCACTTCTCCTATCACTCTGTCCAAAAAAAAAGAATAAAGGGTCCCCTCCATTGTTGAAAACACTCAGTTTGTTTTAGAACAGCTTTCAAAACATGTCATTGTGAGGGAGAGACAAAATACATCGTTCTCAAAACACCCTGCCCCATCCTTCCTGACATTCTTACTAATTGGCATCTTTTTACTAATACTCTTCTCATCTGCTTTCGCAAGGAAGGAGCTTTTATTGTCAACCACATCTGAGACAGGTGCCTTGGGGTTTGTGCCCCTTTGGTGTCTACCCCATTCTTTCACGGCATCTGGTCCCCTGTTCACCTTCCCTCTATCCGACACTGTTTGATTCTCCTCTGCTCCAGACAACCGATCCCACCTGTGAAGCCTGGCCAGCCCTTGTACCTCTGTCCCCCTCCTCCTCCATCATCTGATGGGTTTGTGCTCACGGCCACCTCCTGCTCTCCTTGTTTGCTTGCTGCATCTGTCCGTGCATGTAGGAAAAATGTGTGTTGCCAGGGGCATGGATAGTTCTTTTAAAACATGTACAACACCCAGTCTAGTGGGAGTCCAATCTCCAAGTATTGCAAAGCTGGCAGAAAAATAACCAAAACCCCTTATTATGCTGCAGGCTTGGGAAAATCTGCTCCTGTCTTAGGCGGCAGCTGGGAAATTGAAGCTGACAGCACTTCCCAGCCTTGTGTTGGAGAGCTGGGCTCCGGCTGCTGGGGCTGAATGAAAGCGAGCCTGGGTATGCAGTGAGGAGCATGGCAGGCTGGGTGCCTGGCTCCCCCCACGTGCAGAACAGCCTGTACCTGACCAGGGCCATGAACATGAGGCTGAGACACTGTGACTTTGTAGGAAAACAACTAACTCTGGAGATTTTAGTGCTAAAACTCCTAGCACTTACATTTGTTTTTCTTAAAGCCTCCATTACCAAAGTCCTATCATTGCATGGGAATACCACTGCTATTATAGCAATTTTAACACATGTATTAATATAAGTATTAACTGCTGATTTAATAACCTACCTTCAAAGACTCCTGCTTCTGATAAAATTCACCTGAGGAACACCCTGGGAAATTTGGCTTCTGAAGGTTGAAATAAACCAGCTATTTTTAAAAGCTTTTTTCTACTCTTTTGCTAGGTGGGTATTTGGGCAAAGAGTCTTCTTTTGCTTTTTTTTGAACAAGCAGGTAATCACATTAGCCTCACAGACCTAGTGCAGCTACAGCCCGGCAGCCTGGACTCTGCTCCAATTACAGCAAAAGCTGATGCGTGACAGAATGTGTGTGTGTGATGTTGTCAGAGCTGGAGCATGACTTGAGTTTTTATATTTCAAGAGGACTCTGTCATGCTGGCAAATTTTTTGTAAATAAGCATTTGAGTTGTAAATTGAAAACACTTGGATTGTTAAATCAGCGAGAAAATAAAGCAAGGGACAGACTTCTCTGTGCTCCATTAGGGCCATTTCTAATGCCTCTTATTAATTCATGGCATGTCACTGTAGATAGGTAACTGCCCCTGAATGCTAACCATGCTGGGGCCTAACAGCCCCGTCTGTGGTGGCTGGAGTTGTTGTTAAAGATGATTTTCCTTTTTGTTTTCTGGCTGAGCAGCCAGGTGGAACACAGTGTTTTCCTGTCCCACTAACTGAAGAGGCTCTAACGGTGCTCAGCACCCTGGGGGGAAGTAAAATGTCATGAGCTCAGCCCCTTGGGGGAAGGGGAACCGTGCAGTGCTGTGCATGACAGATTAGCCACACAACTCATTACCGGCAACTGGAGTTGCATGCATAATCTGCTAGACATGGTACTAGAGATGTGCCCCTTAGGGTTTTATTGGCTCTGATGTGCAACAGCACAACACAGAGCCTTTGTTACGCTCCCATCTCAGCTTCTGTACTTACAAAACCTCAGCTTCTTAAAAAGGCTGCTTTCCATGCAGTCCTTCCACTTCAGTGTTTCAATATACACGGCTTTTGATAGGAATGACAGGAATTGTAGAGCCTGGCTGGCATTCAAATCTCAAACTCTGAAGCAAAGCACGGTGTGATCTTTTTTCTTATTTTTTAAAAAGCCAATTGCATTTCATCTTCTTGGGAGATTACTGCTCTTCAAATGAAATTCACTCTGGAGATAAATAGGCCCAGCTAATGTGGTAGAAGGCAGCCGAAGGAAGCAGCAGCAGTGCTAGCAGAGCAACTCCCCCCTCCTCTAGCACAGTATCTTCGTGCCCCTTCCCCTCCCAGCCTCCTCACCAGAGAGTGCTGCTCTGTCAGCCCCTCTGAGCAATCTAGTATAATGGAAAAACCAAAATAATCATTCCTTCTGCAGGCAGTGTACATGCTTTTCCAACGGCATAACAGCTTTTACTTACATTATGAAAGAGCTGCTTCACCCTCTGGACTCAAATTATAGATTATCCTTTCCTTGAAGCAGCTATCTTACAGTTTAACCCTTTCAAGACTAATGTTATTTTCCAGTCCTTTCTTAGCAGTTGTGGATGAAGGATTTCCCACTGTGGTATGTGCCCTGCACGCTGTTTAGGGTGGTAGCAGCACATTGCACACTGCTTTTCATCCATGTATACCTTGTACTTTTCCGTTTTTACAGAGGCCTTGTAGATATCTCTTGAAGTGCTTAAAAAAATAAAGCAAGCCCAAGCCACACTTTTCTTTATTTATGATATATGTGTCAGACTTACGTTTGAGACAGCTGAAGTTTACAAAACTGATCACAGGTTTGGATTGGGATTCCTCAGGTTTCTTCCTGGATGCTATCCCTGACTTCAGCACTCTCACTGTTCTCAAAATAGCACATTTTGAGACTGGTTTCTACCTTACCCTCTGCAAAAAACATGGTAATCTCCATTATTGAAAGCATGGGCTTGTTAAAATGAAGTCGATCTAGGAAGAAATAGTCTTTCTTTGCATTTTCTTCCCATGTTACCTCTAGGTATACATACATGGACACTGAGATTTAAAATTTCCACCAATCCCTTTTAAAATTTGAATTTCCTTGTTCACTATTTTTATTCATTCAACTCCTTCTGAAACAAAACATTAATTTTATTTGGCTGCACAGTCCCTAGAGAAAGTAGAAGAATTTATCTGCCAATATCCAAACCAGAAAACATTTGACTGACAGACTGTGCATTATAAAACCTTGTGAAAAGTTGCTCATGGAACTGCAGTTTGAATACAGGTGATGAGCACACAAGCTTGGCACTGTAAGGAGAATCTGTAACATCCAACCTCTACCACTCAGCAGTGGAGTGCATTAATTTTTTGTTTTATTACCTTCATGCAAAAGCAAAGTGGTTTTTCCAAATGAGAGACTTCTGTAGGAAGAGCACTTTGGGATCTCCTCAACAGCAACATCATCCCGTGGGTAGACACAAAGAGTTTGGTTTTTTCCCCCAGTCATTAGACTGGGGTTAGACTTCATAGGGCAGTAGTGGAGATGCTTGAAAAATAAAATGCCCTGTAGGATGTTAATTGCTTGTAACAAGAAATGAGATCATCTCCAAAAAAAATGCCCTGTGGAAAGTAAAGTTACAGTTTCTCTAGCAGGGCCTGATGCAGGTGTGCTTTTCAGCTTGGAGCAGTGGACACACCATCCACGTAGTTCCAGGCGTTTATTTGGATCCAGACATGTGTTAATCCCTGGCCATGCAGCACCAGGAATGCAAGCCTGAAGAACCATTTCACTAACGGACTCTTTCCCAGCCACTTTCCTGGTGACTGAGGCACACAAACCACCTGTGAGACAAGGGCAGCTTTACCTTCAGGATCATTCTCATCAGTTCATGACAACATCTCTGCGTGACAATTACATTATCCCGAACATTTTGGTCCTCAAAGGCATGTTGGTGGCCAACTTTCACTTTAGCATCTAACTTTGAGCACCCAAGGCATTGGTCTTTTAGGAAGGACAAAATACTCTGCAGAACAGACCTGTTCAAGGATAGTGTAAGGAAATCAGAGGAAGAGCATATAAATACTGCTGTGCTCTATGTAAATTTGCCCAGCTGTTTATGCTAAATGATCTCTTACTCCATTTTTCCTGACCTCATTTCCTCCCCTGCTTTCTAATTGCAGAAAATAAAACAGTACAAGTCCTTGCTTTCATTACATGCAACACCTGCTGCCTGTTCTGAAACAGATGTGTACAGCATCATTAGGCAATTATTTCTTTAACGTTTGTCAGCAGGACTCATTTCAAATGCCTTTGTGCTAAATCTTCCTCCTTCAGCTTCCTCTGTATTTTTAATCCTTTCCTACATTCAGGATTTCAACAAAAACTCTTCTCTCTATCAGTTTGCTCGTGTTATGTTTGTCCTGGATCACTGTACTCACAGGAGGACAGAGACCATAACTTCTTTGAATCAGGAATTAAGTTCAAGAGATTTTAGTGAGGGAAAAAAGACAAGGTGAGGACAGAAAACAATGGGAGAGATTAGTCAGCAGTGTACGCAGTAGTTCAGAACACCAGCTGGCTTGTTACAGCTCAGAGGTTTTTTTGTGGACAATGTAGCAAAGAAGAATTTTACACGAACACAAGGACAGGCCCTACACTCTCAATGCAAATAACCAATATTGTAAACAAGAGAAAAACTCAGCCCCAAGCACCCTTTTCATTTCTGTACCACCTTTGTACCTTGCCAAGAAGAGCACGTGTTAGAATCAGGTAGGCCTGCAGGACTTGCAGGACTCCATTGTTGGGGAAGACATTTGAGGGAATAGATTCTTCTTTCCTATTTCCAAATACCACTGTAATATTTGGCTGAAGTCTCCACTCCTCGGAGGAACCATGAACTTTCCAGGCCAATAACAGACTCAGCACATACTGCACTTAATCATGTTGGTTGCTATGCAGTGACATACATTTACTATTTATCTTACTTTGTTCCCAGCAGAGCAATGTGAAGGTGGCAGAGAGCTCCAGTTCTAGCTGGTGGGAAGAAGTGTGCATTCTTCCAGTGAATAACAAAAAAGCAAGCTAAAACAAGAGCTGCAGGACATGTTGTGCCAGGTTAATTGGCACTGCAGTGTTCAGTAGTTCAACACTTACTGAAAATCGTTCCTTTAGGTTATTTCTTTCACTGGCAAATTCCTGGTTATGTTATTCTCAGGCAATCTTGTTAATCTGGGCTGGTTTCAACTTGTAAATTACTGTGACTAGATTAGTATAGCCTCCATTGCACATTTGAAAGATATTAGTGAGAATGGGCTGGTGGCATCATTAACAATCAGTTGCTCAACTTCATACCCCAAAGCAGCTTTACCAGATTTTAATGGATTTCCAGTTTGCCATCATGACCGTCTTAGGGCAATCTCTATGAGGAAACTTCTGCAAAAACTGCCCAATCATTTCTTAAAAGAGCACTTGCAGAACAAGTACTTCTTGTGGCAGCTTAAGTTACAGGAACAGGTTCCTTGGGACTGTCCTGTGTGTGGTTTCTCTGGTGTCGTTGGACTTTCTTCCTTCCCTTTGATGGAGGCACTGATTTGGGCTTCCCTTTTCTATCAGTGCATCCATTTCCTAAAAATGTGCCAGACCATAACATTTCAGACCTTCACACCTCTTAACTAGCCAAAGTCACTTGGGGTGGTGGGACAGAGGTTGACAAATGCCCAGACACACAGTCTAATCATACCAGAATAGTCACAATTTCTCAGAAAAAAACAGGCTAAAAAGAGACACACTAACTGACAGACACAACAAGCTAGAAGTCCACATCACCTTTACAGGTCATGTCTGCAATGAGATCTGCAAGGACATGAAAGTGGCAGGGAGAGGCAGATAGCTTCTATCGGGGCGTGACTTCTGCTTGTTCAAGTTTGGGCAAGGCAGGACTCTTTTATTTTTTAGTTGTACTTATTTTGTACTTGAATACCTGCAAAAAAACCACCACTGGAATATTTAGGGTGCTACCAAATCTTTGTGAGGGTGGGGTGGAAAGAGCATTGTTTTCCTGAAATTGCAGCTCTTTCCTGCTGCAAACTACACCAGGAAGAAAGTTGCCTCTTCTGGTGCCTAGACAAGGAGCAAAGGACAGCCTGCTGGAATCAGAACAGGCTGTGAACAGTGCCAGGTCAGTTAGGCAAGGAGATTATTCTGAAAGTTTCAATTGCCAGATGTTGACAAGGAGTTAGGAAAGATAAAGGGAACAACATAGAGGAAGGGGGTTTGACAAGATCTGTGACTGTGAATGAAATGAAGGGCCCGAGAAATGAGTCAGAGGGGAGAGTGGAGTTCAGGAATAGATGAAAGAAATTAGGGGGAAAGTCTCTGTGCCTGGCAGGGTCTGTTGCTGGGAATGAAACCCAAGATCCCCTGGCTTAGCATTTCCCTGCTGCCCACAAGGATCCACAAAAATGTTGCTGTAATGCTGGGACTCCTGGAGGATGGAAACCAATTATTATGACTATTCTTTTATCTTTGTGGCTGAACTTTTTTTTTTGCTCTAGCCTGGAGGGTTGGGGCAGGAGGACTGGAGACTGTGCTGAAAGACAGCAATAAAGAACATAGAGCTGCACTGACAGGAAGTTTCAAAATTCAGGGTGCCCATGGGATCTGAACTTGCTCCCTTCCCATTTAGAGGTAAGTATAAAGATACAAATCTTTGCTAGGCACATCTTTTCCCCACAGGATCAGCTTACTCTCAAAGTAAACCAAACTGCATTTCTTTGACAAACAGATTTCCAGTACTTTGTACTTTGTCTTGTAATTCTCTGTGTGGCTCCATGCCTCACTGGCTGCTCATTGACGAACTCCCACTTTGAATAATAAATTAGCAACTCCTATTTATGGTGTTCGTCACTGGAATACACAAGTATATGCAGATCCAGAACAGTAACAGCTTTTAGTCACGTAGCCAATATTTAACTTTCTCATTTATTATTTTGAAAGTAAAGCTTCATTTCCCAGGTTGGTTGTGTAAAATGCATGCCCTCATGCGTCCAAATTTACAATCCAAAGATTTCAGAACAAGAATACTCAGAACCCATTTATCTGGATTTCTATTTTTATGAAGTCATCTAAGAAGTCATAAGAGGAGATAGGATTCCAGGAAAAATATGATACAAATAAAAACAGGGAGACCGTCATTGCCTTATAGGCCTTGGAGAGCAAGGTGACCAGACAAGCAAAGCAATATGCATGGAAAGAGAGGCAGAAAAATATGAAGCTGTTAGTATTAACAGAAGAGCAACTTTTTCTAAGTCCCACTCCAGCATCTATCCATTCACTCTTTCCCATGCAGCCATAGACTTCTGCTCTAATAGCTCCCACAGAGCTTTTAATGACTAGGATTACAAAAAAATTGAGACTTATGCCCTACACAGGGAGCTATATTATCCCCAATTTATAAAAGGGGGAAAATGAATTATGAAGCAACTTCATCTCTTCTCTCACGTAAGCAGAGGGCAGGGACTGAAAGTAAAGCAGTTCCTTTGTTTCCTCACCAGAAGAGCAATCATGGCGCATTTTGCTAGAATAGAATATTGAGATTCTTAGGTAATTTTTGTTCTCAGGTGCTGTATTTCTATGGAAACTTACCTTTCTAAGGTAACACAGAAATGCCGACTGCTTTTAAAAATTCCATTTTCCTTACCTACCTTTTACTGCCGTAACTGTTGCTATGGAAACTGGAACTGGCCATGAAGCAGTTCTACAACATGAATTCTCACTTGTCAGTTTTACATTAAAGTGCCACCTTCTAAGTCCTTTAATAAACCAGTAATAATTGTGTTGCCTAACGAGTTTTCAAATTAAACAAAACAAGAAAGCATGCTTTCACGGAATGCTCTGCACAATATTTTGTAGGTGTGGTCTAAGAATTTTAACAGTGTGCATGATATGACTCTGTTGGTTAAGGATATGATCTTTAAACAGAGAGACAGTTTATTTGCAGTAAAAGCCCTAGTGTGTGTAGTTAGACTTACATAAAGGTGACTTATACCAACATGGGTATGTCTAGACTGCTGTCACAGAAGCACACTGTAGAGATACTGAGTGAATGGCTAAATCAGCCTACAGTGAGCTCTGTGCTCCCACAGCTCCTCGGGGTACTGCTGTGCAGGCACAGGCATGTGGTATTCCCTGGAGGTACAAGAGGGAATGCTCTCAACCAGAGTGTTAACCTGGGCTGGGTGGCTACTGTGGAAAAAATAAAGCATGCAAGCTTAAGACACAACTATTCTGTACAGATAGTCAGAATTAGAATCTGTATAGCTTAAATCTGGGCTCCTCCATTAACTTCGGCTTAACCTTTCACTCTTGTAAAAACTGTAGGCTCCCTTGTGTTTATTCATCTTACTTCCCTGAGACAACTCATCTGAGAAAAATCCCTTTTTCCTGTTCTCGGGGAACAAACACCATCAGAACACACCCTCCATCACAAGAGTCAAGCACTCCCAGCAAGGATCAACTAAAAAACTTCCAAGGACAGGTTCTTTCCAGAATAACTTACCCGTGTTTCCTAAGATAAGTTCCTTTCACCTCATCTCCAAGGCTTTGCAAGTTGTTCAGTGCTTTTGAACTGCAACAGGGGCAGGACTGATGCAGATACAAGTGTATGCCCTTTCTACCTCTTAGCATAGAAGATCAGTGGACAGGGATTTTAGGCAAACTTTACACAAAGAAGCACATCTAAAACACAGGAAGTGCAGCCTCAGAGTTGGAGGCAACAGAATTTGCATGTGTAACTATATAAACTGCAGAGTCTGAAGATGTAATCCTATTTTGGTATGAATTTATTTTAAAGAGATCCTAAAGAGCAACATGATCTCCAAACTCTCTTTTCCTCCCAGAACTCATCCAGCCCACACATAGCTGTCATCCTCAGGAGAACCAGGGTCTTTCTTCTAACTTAAGAGAGGAGATCACCTTTCCCACTGAGCTAGCACTGTTCCTTTAACCCTTTCCCAGCAAAACAAGCTTCTGCTAATACAGAACATTTTAAGAAAATGGCCAAGCCAGTCTCTTATATTAGATGCCATGCTCTTCCACATGGTCTGAAACACTCTGTACTTTCCTTTAAAATATCCTCAAACTCAAAGTTGCCAAATAAGCAACTTAACCATATGTACTGCTTGACTGTGGGCAATTCCTGAAGTGAATTTGAACTTAGGAATCAATATTCCAAGCTACTTCTTCCATAGACAGCCTTGTTTTTAAGCTTCACTTCAAACTGATCGATAATCAGAGCAGGAATTTAAAAATCAAATCTCCCCAGTGGCCAACCAGATCTTCTCATAGGCATGAATTAAAGTTTCAATTCCCCTCAGTACCACTTCACTCAGAATCTGCCTTCTTTCCCTGGTTTACAGAGATATGCAGGGCATGGGGAGGGAGTAGGGAACAAACCCTCTACAACTCCTCCTTAATCCTCTTCTATTTCCTTCTGCACAGGTACATCCCTTCAGCACCTGTTCAGGGCCCATACTAAGATCTGACTAGAAGGTACCTGACTCAGAGCAGAGCAGCAATGTGAGAAGTAGGGAAATCTGCAAGGAAACCAACTCTCGAGTCCTGCAGCAAGCAGGGAATACACAGCAAGTGAATGATTCATACATAATTTTCTACTATGAACAAACTTACCATGTCTTTAAGGCCAGAGTTTTCCACAGGCCTCTGAATGCAAATGCCAAATATTTTGTCATGCCTTTCTCTTAGCCTATATCTCACTGCAGCCAGGGCTTGGAGTGAGGCAGATAATATAACAAACCAGAGAGCTGGCACACATGGGGCTACTCACTGGCTTTCCTCATGCATATGGTTTATTTTTCCCTGCTATGTCAATCCTTATAGGGCTTTACCACTACAGCTGCCTCCTGGGAGTCTGCTATTTCAACTGTTACAGAGAAGGTGCAGAGGAAAGAAGGATAAATTCAATCTTTTGTACTCTTTTGAAGTTAAAGGTCTCACCTCCACACCATAAATTAAACAGATTAATTAAACAGACAAGCCCCCGCAGCAGCAAGCCCTCTCTAAGGATAAATATTGAACAACTTTGCTTTTTAACTGTTGCACATAACAGAGTTGTAGTTATTCCAGATCAAACATCTTGCATGGTAACCTTCTTTAGGCCAATGTTTCATCTATGTCTTGTGTTCTTCTGCAAGCACAGATATGGGTAGCATTTTACCACAAAAGTGACAAAGAATAAAAGACACAAAAAGCAACAGGCAGAGGAGATTACAGTGGGTCTCAATGGCTTCTGTATGTTCTTTTCCAAAGCATCTAATTTATGTTTTATCGTTTGTGATGTAGGAAGCAACTGAAACAGCAAAACAGTAGCTGATTTTGAGAATTCTGGTCTGAAGAGAAACCACAACAACAGGCATCAGTAGCATGGATGGGACTGCAGAGGAATGCAGATGTGCTTGACAACCAGCGGGCAAGGCAGGATGGGAAGGGATGCAGGACCCCATTCCTGAATATTACTTTACAGAGCATGGTGAAGATTGCTTTAGTAGTGGGAAAGCTGTCCAGATTGAGGAATACATATTTGCAGATAAAGGTGCACCAGCACTGCCAGGAAGGACAGGTAAATCCTTCTGTTGGTGTGTCCTTTCTCTAGGTGTTATGAAGTTCACATAAAAAGAAGGATCCACAGCTATCACCATATGAAAGCTCACAAGATCAGTCTTTAAGCCAGAAAAATATCTCCTGAGATGACCACTGCTGTAAACAGTGATCTTTAGCAGTGACTTTTCTTTAGGCCCACCGGATGCAGATGTGAGGATGGCCAGTGTGTCGTCCTACTCCAAGGAAAGAGCACAGTTTCTTTTCCAGTTCCTCTGCTATATTAGAATGTCCAGAATCAGTTTGATGCAACTTTCACTAGGAATAGCAAGAAAGTCAGCAAGAATATTAAACTTCTCTGAAGCAGGACAAAAACAGCATTTGGAGAATCAAAAGGCTCTTTTTTATCCACTATCTAGATCATAACAGCTTCTCACAGTCTCCCCACCTCTCCTTCTTATTTTTTCTCTTTAAAATACCATAAAATATCCTTCCATAGTGCTGACAACATCACTGTTACTCTCCAGTAGTTCCAAGACACGGTGCATCACCACTTCAGCCAGAGAGGGGTTGTAGCTCTGCCGAACACAGCTCAGGACATGCAGGAAATGGCAGCCCTTTTCAGCATCTGAAGAAAAAAGGAAAATGCAGCCAGGCATGGAAGAAAGATTTCAGTCTAACCGTCTCTTTTGAACTATCACAATACAGATCAATCATGAAAAAACCCAGAGCCCTAGATACTAAAGCTGACACGTGTGAATTCAGAAAAAAGAGATCCTGTCTGTGCCTACAGTTCTCCAGTTGTCAACTGTTCCCAGTGACTCTTCTGGGAGGTGTCAGGGCTAACAGTAGTGAGGGTGAAAGATAACTCAGTCTTACCAACTCATAACATACAAGGCTCCTTCAGTACAACTTGATGGGGAGGTTGATAACGTAAGGGTACCTCCGCTCTCCAGCCGTGTAGGCCACCTAGTTTTTGCAGCTTCAGAAGGAACCAAATGAAAGTCATTTTTCCGAGACCCACCTTCACAACCCTCTTGCACAGCAGGGAGGTGCGTGGCCAGGGCCCGTAACCGCTGGCCCAACGCTGGCATCTTGTGGGAAAACTGCTGCACTGCAGCTGAATGCACCTCGCGGTGCTACCCCATCCCTGCCCTCCAGACTACCCAGGCAATTACGGCAGTACAAAGTCACGGAACATCAGTATCGGATTTTATCTCCTTTTAAGTGGAATTAGCCCTGCGTTGTACAACAGAACAGAAGTTTAAAATAACCTCCTTTGCTAGGGGCAAGCACAGAGGTCCTTCATGGCTGCACGCAGCTATTCTGTGCCAGGGGGAGCACTGTTTGATGCTGTCCCAGCCATCATTTCCTCCAACAGAGCCTGTAACCCACTAATCATCAGTGCTGCAAGCTCCCAGTCCCACAAGCGCTGAAGTCCACAACACATTTCTCCTCAGCAGCTGACAAGAGAAAACAGACATACATCAGATATATCAGCACAAATTATTTTCCTTCTCCTTAGCTCACGTGATGCAAGGCAAGTTTGATAAGGGTACGGAGAAACTGCCATGGGCCAAGGAGGGCCCTATATTTTGTTGTTGCCTTTATTTTTTTTAGTTAACTCTTTACTCTAAAATCTGCTGAGCCCAGAACTGCCTTAGAACCTGCTGAGAAAAATCACTGGTGGATAGTGGTAAATAAACAGTTCAGCTCAATTCTGATTAGGCTGTGAATCAGGCAGAAATACTTCTTCAGAAGTATCCAGTATGACAAAAAGACCTTTGTGGCCGATAGCCAGAAATGTGTCCACCACCCTGGGAGACGTTAACTGCAGAGAACAAAACAATGCCTCTACCTGGTCATAGTGACTGTTGTTGCAAACCAAATGGGTAGCTGCACTTTGCATTTGTCATAGGTTTGTCATAAGAAGGTCAAATTGCCCATCCCTGATCTAGAGTAACTTAAGCCTCAATGAATTACATTAATGACTCAAGTGTTACCTAACAGTACAATGTGTACTTTTCCCCTAGATGCTGGTAGAAAATGGCACTTTGGGGTAGCTGCAGGTGCATACAATGATTAAGTATCCCCAAAACACTCCTGTCCTTCTTTCACTGACATCCTGGGTTCTTGCTTTTGACCAGCAGCTGAGGGAAGCCAGGCTGTGATTAACTGTCCTGCCTGACAACCAGCATCAGAGGGGACAGAGTTACAGAACAACTACCATTTGCCCACTGCAGACATCTCACACAGGGTACATTCTGACATATTTAATTTAACTTCAAGTAGTTCTGGTTTTTGTCCTCTCTACCAGCCTGATCTAAGCCTAAAAACAGAGCAAATTTATAAAACAAACAAAGAAACAAACAAACCAAAACCCAAATCCATTTTGCAGGTGAGTCTGGAGTCAAAATGTGCTGTCTGGGTATATTAAGTTTCTAGATGGACCCATAGTGCTCTCTTATGAGTGCATTTCAGATCATGAATTATAAGTGGAGCCAAGGACTAGGATTGTCATGTAGGCACACTACAGATCAGGGCTTGTGCAGCTCTGAGTAGGCACACTGAAGATTTTTTTGAATTTGTACAATAGTTTCAGACAGCTGGGTTGGGCCTGGGAACGTGTCACAACTACAGCAACGGGGCAAGGCGTTGCCTGGAAAGCTGGCAGAGAAGTAACTCATTGGAGAGAGAAGAGTTTGGTTTATCATAAATCATCCTTCTTGTCACGGAAGATTACTATTACTCTTGGAGGAAAATGGGTAGGAATTTCTTGCAGCAATCAAGCAAAAGCCCTAGAGGTGAATGTCCGTGTCCCTGCTTTCTCCCTGGGAGCCCGGCGGGCGGCTGGGCCCGCGCTCCCGCCGGCAGAGGGGGGCCGGCAGCCGCGCTGAGCTCCGCGCTCCCGCAGCATCCACCCACACAACAAACACCCGCTTCGACTGAAACTTCTCGGCTTTGCTTCTACTACCAACGACCAGGACATTGAAATGGTCCTTCTGGAAACCAGCGAAGGGACACTGACCTGGAAACGGTCCTCTTTACAGGAGGAAACTAAGTAGGGGGAAAGCTTCAAGGAGAACAAGAGGGTTTGTAAAACGGTTGCTAATTTTAAACTGCTTATTATGGAAAACATGGCTTTGAGAACTCAGGACTCTTCAAAGTCTTTTCTGGGACTAATCTACAAATTACTGTTTGCTGTTGACTTTTCCTGACCAAAAGAACTTCCCAACTTCTCACGGATCACAGAGTACTTTACCAGTGTGACAATGCACAAGAACGGAACAAACAGGAGGCAGTCAGTGCCTCTGTCAGCTGTATAGAGGTTCTGGCCTTGACAGTGGGACAGTTATATAAAAAAAGCAGGCTAATCAGGAGAATTAGCTGATGCATAAAATGAGCAAAGGAATGATTTGACTCTTAAGAGAAATTATGTTTGTATCTGTTAATTGGATAAAAGACAATAAAACAATGTGATACAGTAATTTGTTGTACTGAAACAGCCTCAGACAAACAAGCCTATATTAACCTGCATGCCCAGTAGTAACCTCTTCTCCCAAGACCTTGTCTACCATTGCATCACTTCTTAAGAGAGATAGTTAAAACTCAAACTTGATATTGCCTTGCTTAGCCTTTTTTTCACTGCAGGATAACCATTATACACCAGGTCCTACAAGTGCTATTGTAGTTATGATAGTATAGGGAGCAATTTAAGATTTAATGCCTTATGTTCCAGTCAGTCATTCATTCTGTACTAAAGCACATTCTATCCCACAAATAGCTGCACTCGGGCAGCAAGTGATCCCTACTGACACATTCTATCCCATGAATTGAAAGACACTCTGTAGCAATGTACCTGTGTAATTAGGACACATTCAAGTCAAGCACAAGTTATCACTCTGGCAATAAGACACAATAGTTTGAGGGACAGGGATAACTCAGAAGCCCCCTGAGGCACATTGTCTGAAAAGAAGTAGACTTTTTCAACTGAAATCCTTAACTACAAAAAACTCCCCCACCTGAGCTCGATCTGAGCTTAACATCTATAGAGAATATCCTACTGACTTAAGCAAGTTTTATTGTTGGCTTCAAGGAGGCGGGGATTTCACCTTTCTGCACGGTCACTTTTGTGTCAACTCCCTGGTAGAAACTGAACCAGCAAGATTTGCTACTTCTCCAGAGTGTAAAGCAACAACTGCTAGGTGGTGACCTGACTTCATTACGTTTGGTTCCTCCCAAAATCCAAGTATTCTCAAAAGATATAGATCTAAGATAATGGCTGCTTATTTCAGATTGGAGAGGTTTGCTTCCTGCTGGGCACACCTGCTCTTTCTCTCTCCATGCTCCGAGGAAGCTGCTCCTGCACTCCCACTTTCAGCTGTTCTGATTAGCTACACCAGCAACAGCTCGAGTTCAAGGGTGAGGACAAGCAGCATATCCAATCCAGCAGCAGGAGGAGACATTGTCATCAGTATATCAGCACCAGCTCATCAGAGCTTGATCACTCTGTACTTACGCCTGGGTTTTCGACAGTCTTCTTTAATCACATCAAGGGTCACTTTAAACAGCTCCTTATCATGGTCAGTCACCTGAAGAAAAAAGAAGAAACTGGCCTTGCTGTTGAAAAACAATCCAATGCCATGGTGTATTCTAAGCGAACACTGTCGTAACTACACTCTGCATTTTATGCTGCCTCCAAGACTAATAATGAACATCAAATCTTCAGGCGTTATTTTTACTACTATTGGCAGCATCCATGAGTTAGGTGAAGAACATGATACAACTAAGTTTGACCCAAAGGAGGGTGACTGACTCAGCAGAACAGCAGGCTTGAACCCACTTCGATAAGGAGAACTGTCCCAGGCCCCAGGTTACAGTGAGCTCAGCTGGATCAGAGCAGTTTGGCACCCTGGTGAACACAGACAGAACTCGGAACAACTCAGGGGGTGATACAGAGGTACAACCAACAGTGAAGTAAGCTGCAGAAAGACTTTTGAGTAAACTGAGAGCATCTGGATGTCCAGCTTCTCTTTCTGAAACATTTCTACTATTTCTGCAATATTTTTTACTGTTTTTACTGATTATGAAAGTCATACCACTGGACTCGTTTGCAACCACAGCTCAGTTCCTTACATAGTATAAGTCCTTGGAGCTACCAGGTTTCTGGAAAACCACTCCCTTTTCTTGTAGCATCTTTATTGCTTCCTTAAAAACACTGTGAATCCTTTTGGAACTGGAGTTACTTTTTGACTTCACCTGGATGGGAAGAAAGGAATGAAGCAGATGGTGAGAAATCTCAGCTCAATCAAAGTTACCAGCAAAAGCTCCAGATGCTTTCAAGAAGAATATGACTTCCGATTGTCTTTAACGTGAATTTTGTTACACATTTTTCTTAATTTAGTAATTCACAAATCATATCTGTTATGTATGAAGTAAGCAATATCTCCATGCTTTAAACAAAACCCAAACACCAGAAGCTTGTACCATTCTTAAGGAACCACAATCTCTAAACTGCCCTCTTTGTGATTAGCAGCTATTTGGTGATGTACCAAGAACTCTCTTTTTGGAATAGACTTATGATGCTTGCAGATCATTTCACTTTTTTGTTAATCAAGATTCGTTCACTCCAGAGTTTTCCTGGTAATAAGGGTAGGAAGGTAGGAAAATCAGTATTTTGTGAAATGATATTCAGGAGGAATCCAGGTGCTGAGGATTGGATTCCCATCTCCTGATATCAGGGAAAGGAGAAACTGACAAAACCAGCATTTGTTTCTTTATTTCCAAATTCTTACAAACATTTTGGTCATGCTCTCAGGAGCTTCTCCACAGCCTACTGAAGTAAAAGGATAAAGAGCATGCAAGAAATTAAGACAAGCATACGAAATAAGGAAACAAAGGATTTAGTTTTGATGGTAGGTGGGAAATTACTTTCTTGTGAAGGGAGAACAATGTGCCTGGAAGTCCATAACTGAGGTTATTTAGAACACAGGGTTCTGTGTTTGGGACGTATCTAACAGAGTAGAAGGAAGGGGAGGGGAAAAAAACCAGGGAAAAGCAGGGTTTGTTTGGAAGTAGAGCAGAGCTAAGATAGTGGAATGACAGCCAGGGAAGTAGAAGGAAATAATTAGTTGTGAAGAGGGGAAAGTATGGGTAGATAAGGGCAAGACTATGATTTACTCTTCTCCATTTCCATCTGTCCTACTGTGTCCTTCAACCTCCCATTTACCTACACAGACTGCTTCAGTTCCCCAGTTGCTGTTTTCTCATCTGTTTGGAGCACACTCTGCTCCCTGTGGTTTTCTTTGAGAAGGGAGCTAAACTGCTTCCCACAAACCAACATGTGATAATTAGAACCACACCAGAGCAACCAGAGCAAGATTTGCCAAGCCATTCCTTCAACTACCACCATAAATGCTCCCATCCTGTTCTGAACAAAAATACCAGCCTTCACATATCCTACTTGACTCACCAGAAGCAGCTCTGAAGCCCTGGGAGTGAAGCAGGCAATCACCATGAACTAGAAAGAATTTACATGAATATGCGAAACAGACACCACAGGAGCAAAGGAAGAATATCTTTTCACAAAACATTCATTCAATCCCTTCGCAGTTCTCAAGTGACACTCCAACAGCCTGGAAGCTGATGTACCTAACTGGGAATAGTTCAGGGATCCAAAAGGGATATTGGTGTTAGCATGCACCACAAGTTACTCCATCCTGTTCCTCCAGCTAACCCTCAGGATTTCAGGCCATGATCACATCTCTCTCTGTCTCACAACAGCTAACTCCCTTTTTCCTCTCAAATCACCAGTAAAAAGTAATTGCCTAATACTTTGAGATAATTAACACAGAACAATTGCTCTTATTCTCAGTTCAGTTTTCTCTGTTTCAGACTGAAGGATTCAGTGCCTGAACCTTGTCGGTCCTCCTGTCCACCACAGCCATCAATCTGGGTAATAACAGACTCTGCTTCTAATTACAAACTTGGCCATGCATCTGGACACTGTTCCAGTTGCAGCATTAATACCACTATGGTATTTCTCTTCATTGTGCCTCTTCTGATGAACTGAAGAAACAAACATAAAATGCAGCAGGAAGGATTAAGTGAAGAGTGAATATCTGCCCATGGAAAAGCACATTCTCATAGCTGTATGTAAAATGAAGAGACTTTGCCTCTCACTCAAACGCAGTAATAAATCCTCAAGAATGTAAGAAATTGCTAGCAAAGCAACCAACTCAAGACTCTGATCAATTTTTAATGTGAAAGTAAACATTTGGGGAGGAAAAAAAGATAAAAATATTTCCAAAGAAGCACAATAATTATTCAGTTTGGCTTACCACTGAAATCCTGTCAGAAAAGGGAGATAATTAAAAACAGACTCTGTGTGAACTGACACACAGCTCAGCCTGGATGGATACTGAAACAGAATCACTAAGAACGCAAGTCAAGGCATTGACAGAGTGAAAGCAGCGAGGCCTTATTATAAGCAAGCAGCTGCTACATATCAGCACTCTCTCATATGTGCTGCAGAACCCACAGAAAAGGGCTCCATGGCAGAAGGACTGCTTCTGAAAAACAAATTAGGGCTCCTACCCACTTTAATAATATAATATATTATGATATCATGTATTATTGGTGTTTAATATTACCATAAAATGACAGGAAAAATTTGGGGTTTTTTCCTAGTGTGCTCTAGAACATGCTTCCTCCTCTCCGTTCCTCTGGGTAAAGCAGCAATTAAGTTTCTTTGTCAACACAGCCTAAAATTGCTTAGTCTGCTCTTTTGGGCCACCTAAAGTAACTCCAGCATCTCATCCTGCAAATTCTCAAGTCAATAGTACTTCTCTCCAATACCTCTCACAATATTCACACCTCCTTTTGCAAAGTGCCCCCCTTGGGCATGCCTTAGTTTCAGAGTGCACCATTTCAGGTTCTCTGAAGCAGTAACAGCAGGGTCTTCCCCCTCTCTTCCAAATCAGGTCCTTTTCAAATAAATTAAGCTGTACATTCAAACATAGGAGCATTCAAGAATCAGTCATCTCTTTTGCAAAACGTGTCGTGCATGTGTGTGTGTGTGTAACCTGAGATAGAAGCAGCTATTAAATAGTAATTTTACTATCACTACCCTCACTCCCAAGACCAGCAAAGGGCCCTGCAGCAAAGCCAACAGAAGAATCTATGTATCCAGAATTAAGTTGGTATTTAAATCAATATATCCCATCTGATAGGCCTCACACAGGTTAGTGGGCTGATGCTGTGCAACCAGTTATTCTCAGATCTTTAAAACGAGACAAATTCTCTGTACAATCAATAATAGGTCAAAGAAATGAAGTGCTATAAGAATTAGTGAGTCTGTTCAAAACAGTGGAAGTATGTAACCTTTGACTCATTATGAATCACACCCTGATGGTGTTAAGGTTTCCTAGTATAACCACACAGTGATTCTACTCATGGAATCACCCTTTGCAGTTTCTCATGTAATGGGCTTAGGCAGGGGACAATTTTAGTAATAGTGATCCTGGACATGTCAGTCCTCAAGTCCTATAATAAGCTTTGCAATATACATATTTAAAGCAGTGGTGAAGCTTCCTCGAGATGCAGAAAGACAAGCACATTGCATCAAGAACTTGTAATGAACTGCGTTACACCTACAGTGCAACGCACAGGGTAGACACAGACAGTGTGAACAACACTGTGAAACTTCCTGCTTTAACTACTTCTCGTTGCTGACCTTGAGATAATATTCAAATCAAGAGAAGTACAAACAGCACAGTCCAGAAAGCACAACTCAAGTTACGTGTCCAAGCCAGTGACACTCACAAACTGGAATGGTAGCACTAAAATAGCACACACTATAGCTTATGCATGGCAGAAGAGCAGAAATATGGTTAATCAAGACTGCCTGGTTTAAAGCCTTTAATTCAGTTGAGAAATGGGATGGATCCACTTAACACGTAGCTTTCTTTTAAAAAGTAACCAAAGGCTTGTCCATTTGCCAAACATAATTGCCTAAGTCCAGAAAGTACACTCTGGAGGTTCTCTAAGCACAAAATTGCTTTTTCTTGTTTTACTTGTAATCTTCCTTCTGGTACCCACCCCTCCAGCCTCAAAAGTCACTTGTTTGACGGGACAGGGAAAAGGCTACAGCTTAGGGATAGATGCGGCACTGGTATGCAAATTAAAGCTCCATTGGCTTTGAAACTCATAGAAGATTTGTTAATTTTAACTATTTTTAAAAGTAGTTAAATTCTCTTACTCATCATCAGTAGACTGTAAAATTAAATTTTCCCTAGTATATGTCTGAGAAGAGAAAATTATTTCAGTTCTGCCATGTGCATCTGCTAGAGGGAAATTTATTCTGGAGAGGCAGAAGACTGCACTGCCAGGGAGGCATCAGGACTGGAACCAGGTACTGTAGGACATGTATGGGATGTGGACAGGGCTCAGCTACACAGTAATGCTGAAAAGGAACACAGAGGTGCTGTCTACCTCACACTATCCCAGCTACCTCCTTCCTTCACCCTCTGCTCCACTCCACTGCAGTGACACCACAGCAGCTCATCACTTCCCTGGAGAAAATATTCCAAGGGGAGACACCCTCTCACTATGATGGACACTGTGCAAGCACTTCAAAAGTTGGGAAAGAGATGAAGGGGAAGCACCACCTCTTCTAGGATCACAGGGAAAGGAAGAGAAAGGAAACAAATCGTCTAACAGCAACTGTGCTCTAGAACACTGGAATCAGGATAAAAAAATAGCTATACATCCACATAACTCAACCTTTTACATCCAGAAAAAGGGCAAGAAGTGAACAAGTGTGCATATTGTGGCATGGCCTAATTAGCTGAGTTGGCTCATGTAGTTCCTGTCTTGCCAAAAAAAGGCCCGAAATAACGTCGTTCCACATCAGCAGCACCATTTATCCCCTTGGTTTGAGGGCAATGCAAAACAAAAGACTACTGAAGAGAAAAGAAAGCAAGAGGGACAGAAATCAGATCTATTACACTTACTTTTGTGGATAGAACTGGGTACTTGACCCTTTGCCAATTATGAAAAGTGACACCTTCCAGAGAGGGAGTAAAGGAACAAGGAAATGCATTTCCAGAGCATTACTAGGCACTCCTCTTAAGGCATTCATGCCTCTTGACAACTGCAGGTCCTTTCTCATGCAAGAATAGATAACCTTCCTCGCAAGAAATTAATAGTAAAGGACAATAGGGCAAACTGCAGTTTCTAAGTAAGCATCTGCGCACCCAGATTCCTGGGACGTGTACTCACACTCTTGCATCAGGGTCAGGAGTAACTATTAATTATTATGATAGCTCTTCATGACAGCTAACAACACTGATGCTACATTTTCTTGGTTTTTAATTTGTCTTATTTTTCTTGGTTTGGTGTTTCTGAGGGTTTTTTTTTTTGTTGGTTGGTTAGTGTTTTGTTTGGGTTGAGTTTTCTTGGGGTTTTTTTGTCAGTCCTCTTATTTTTGTTTCGCACCAGTTGCTACTTTAAATGGCTTGGTAAATTATTTCTCTTGGTCTTTCTATAAATGCTGAAACTTTTAAGTTTCCAGTATTGGACACAATGGCCACTACCTCCTTTAATGTAAAATGTTTGGGAACTTTTAATACTGTTCCAGCTAGTTTAGAAAGTACCAGGTGCCATGTTGGATAACCTACTAGCCAACTTTTCTGTCTGAAATGAGAATAGCTCCTGTTAAGTGTTAATACTCACGTTTGTTTTAAAGCAAACCAGAGAAAAATGCCTTAAATAAAAACAAACCAAAACAAAACAAAAAACCCAACCCAGCTATCAAGAACAGCTATCAGAAGCAGTTCAACAAGGCCAACAAGGAAAGAGCTACTTTTCCTTATTATTTGACCTCATCTGCAAGGGACTGGTTTTTGTGTTGTTTTGTTTGGGTTTCTTAAGAATTAAACAAACATTAGAAGTCACCATAACATAGCACTTAACATTACAGTGCACATCAGAATCAGGGTGCAAATGACTTCCAGGGATTTATTTCTCTACAGAAAACCAAAAAGTAAGTAAGTGAATCACAACACTCCAGCTTAAGTTTCAATTGCCACTGCTTTTATGGTAAAAGATGTAACTGTTAGTTTTGCAGAAATTTATCACTTCATACCAGTTGAGAATCCTGTTTGTAATTTATCCAACTAATACAGAGTGATATAAAGCCATTTTACAAAATGGGTTTTGTTCTGTTTCCCATTCTGCAGCTGATCAGGAGGTTACTAACTCATTGGAAAGTTTCTTAATAGTTTGGTCACATGCAACTGCCTGCAAACTGATTTCAATTTAATCCCACCTTCTCATCCTTTCAATCATGGCCTTTCAAAACCAGGGACTTCCAATGTGAGGAATATGTAGCAGGGAGCACTGTTCATCCACTCACCATAACCTCCTTGTGAAAGCTGCATCTCTATTAATATATTGAGCTTCAAATGAGAAACGAGGCGAAGATTTTGTGCTCCCTTCTCCTGATCAGATTCAGGATCTCAAACATCTGTCCCAAAGAACTCAAGCACCTTAAAGGGATCTCTTTTTCTGACACTGCTACTATTTACAAATCTAATTAAGGTAGTGACTGTTGCAGGCTATAGGATTGCTCAGCCCTAACACAAGATTACCCCTAATAACAGAATGTTCTTACATGACTTTTTTCAGCCCAGTTTTATATGTCTAAAGGATTTCCTCAAGCTCTGTGAATAATTCATGCATAAAGCTAAAGCACTAGTGGTTTGAGTCCCCTGAAGACACCAGTCTCTTATCTGCTTATGCTTTAAAAAGTACATGGTATTATTTCCCCCCACTAAAACCTCAGAACAGGTGCATTCACTCACCTCCTGACAGCTGGGGCTGGGTAAATGCACTCCAGCCAGAGACACCAGAGAATCAACTGTCTCCAACTCCTGCTGGTAAAAGGTCTGAATTTTATTTTCTAATAGAAAGCCTTGCACTTTCTCATGGATGGAGAAATTCTGACCCTCCAGGCCACTACAAGGATACACAGAACATGTCAAAAGGCAAGAAATGGGTTTTAGAACAATTACATAAAGTCAGTCCACTAGACTGGTTTCAAAGGTCAAAAGATGTTTTACTGTCCTTAAAGAATTTTAATTTAAATCATTAATTAAAACATAACATTTTTATATGCATAAACATTCAACTGTTCTTCTTCAATCATTTGCTGTTATGGTTTTGTGATTTTGAGATCTGCAGTCTCTGAAATCACACTACATGCACCAGGCCTCTCATTAAGCATCCAGCTACCTGAAACTGAGTACAGGAGTGGGTGTCGGACTCAGTTTATTGAGGTCATGTATTTGTGATTTGACAATGACAAGGGCAGCAGAGCATTTCAGTGGAATAGCTCCTTAACCTTACACATAAAACAACATCAGGCAAGGATACTTCTCCATCCTCTCTGCTGACCTCAGCCCCAAATCTTGCTCTAAACCCCATCTTTTTTCACTAGATGCAAGAGGTCTGTACATAGTATTTTACTTCCTTCCTAATATTCACTGTAGTTCAGCATTATATTTCTTTCTTCAGATCATGGACAGGTGTATCATCTGTATAGATCACCAATAATTTGGGAGAAAAGCAGACTGCTACTGTATATTAATGCAGTCTAAATCACAGTCAGGCCCTGTTCTGTTGTTTTCCAGAGTTATTACAACAACACGTAAACAATCATAATATCCCACGCTTTGCCCCAGGAGCAGTCTGGGTACTGCATTTACCTCTGTATTTCCTCAGGACCCTTGAAAGGTTTATCATAAACTTCTCTATAGAGACAGGGGAGCTCCAGCATTCTTGAAATCTGGACATCACACACAGGATCATCCACTTTATCTGGAGAGGCAATGAGAACACATAGACTTGGCCAGGACTGCCATATGATTTTTTAAACAAGCAAACCTGAGGCAGCACAACAAAGCCTCACAGCCAGTATTAAATTGGCAAATTTTGTTCACTGTGGTTTTATAAAAACAAAACCACAAAGGCCAATCCTTCTTTTACAGTTTACAAGGAGGTAAAATGGCCTGTTGTGGTGCATTACAGATTATGCTTTTTGCTGACAACTTATTTAACCAGAATTTATGATCTCTATTTTACCTTTCAGCAGTATTTATCCATTAAATGAAGTTAACACATAGTAAGGAGCTTTATTTGGGCCAAAGTGAAAGCAATTTAGAGGCTACTTGAATTGCATGGCTCTCTTTGGTATTACTATTACCAACCCACGAATGGGTTGTATATGCTCATAAATCTTCTGTCTGGAAAGAAGGGCTGAACTCCCTTGCAAATTTTAGGTAGAGCTGAAAAACCTAGACTTTTTATCTGACTTACACAGGGTTTTTAAAAGACAGGCTTTTCTTCACTAAAGAAATAATTTCAGCATTATCTCTGAAAGATCTCACTGGGGAAAACCAACTCTTACACAACAGCACAGACACGGAACCGAGAGGAAGTTATGTAACTGGGAGCTCCTAGAGCATAAGCAGCGGGCTGCAGAGCCCTGCTGCCCAAAGAGCTGTCAGACACAGAGGCAGCACCTGCATGCAGATCTGTGCTTGAGGAACACTTCTCCCTCATCCTGCAGAGCCAGGGAGCTTAGGAGAAGCCAGGCTTCAGTGGGACACTGCCCATATGCTGCTGCCTGCCCGTGGAATGGATTGCACAGGCTGTGACAAACAGCAGCCGCTTCTCCAAAGCCCCCAGCGCCCTTGGTGAAGTGGGACACAGAAGGTCACCAGCTCCCTTCCCACGGGCTTTGGCTGCTCTAATTCAACACAGAGAAATCTGAAGAGTAAATCAGAACACCCAGCCCCAGTATCCGCACGGTATTCTTGTATGCATGCTAATCAGCTTTTACAGTTTTTCCAGGAATGCCTCGTTTACAGGCAATCTGATCTCACACATTACATAGTGTGTCTTCTAACCTTATGCTGCTACAATTGATATAAAGATATACAGATGAAAATCCTTAGAAAAATGAGATGCCAGAAAATAAAGTGGAAAATATTCAATTAATTATATACAGCTCAGATATTTTCACAGATTCAGACACCTTAGTTACATATGTCACAGATTCAGAACACTCACAAAAACATGAAGCCTGAATTTCTTTTTGTTGCCTATAGGTTCGGATGTGACCTCTGACCCTGACAACATCCCCAATCTCCAGCTTGGTTTTCTGGCTCACTGTTTCTTGGAGTTTCTTCATCTGTTCAAACACATTGAGGCTGCTGGGTGTGCTTGGATGACCTGCAAGAAGTGATGGAAAGGGAGTCAGGCATTAAAGTCAATGCATTAATTTTCCTTTTGCATTCATCCTCCTAAGCATGCAGGAGTCCTATTACTAAAAAGGAGTAAGGTCCCAGGCACCATGTGTCCTGGGCAGCAAAACTTCTGGGTGACAAAGTTAGTTTACAGTATTATATTTATTTAAATAGTTCACCTGGGGAAAATATAAAAGGGAGGAGATACTGATTTACCACTGAAAATGTCATAGATGGGTTGCAAAATTGAAACATAAATTTGAAATGTTTTTTGTCATTTTTTAATTTTGTCGTGCTAAGATGGATGAGAGGGGAAAAGAAGAGTCAGCTGAACTTTTTATATAAAAAAATGAGTCATCTGAGGTGGGGCCAAAGCATTCATGTGACACAATTTGATGTCTACACTGAGGTGAATGCAACTGAGGGGAATGCAACTTGACAGAACTTCATGTTTACATAACACAACTTTGCAGGACAGTAAATCCTTCATAACTTATAACCTGATTAATGCTCCAAGTATCCCTGATCACAATTACAAAAGGCTCAAAGAAACTTTCCTGTGCCTCCTAAGAGCTTTCTTTAGCAGGTACAAATGAATAAATTTCCATTATTAGCATAGTGTCCAGCCTAGCACTACTGATGTACATGTAAAATAGGAATACAAGGCTGAAAAGCATTCTTGGCCCTCATTCTATTTCAAGCAGTATTTCATGCAATTCCTTTTAATGCATCTAACTTCCTCATTTAAGTTCCTCAGAACTGATTTGATTATGTGTCTCCCCTTTTTTTTCTTCTTTGAGAGCTGTGGCAGATCATCACCTCTCCAAAGTGAGAGCTATCTTCTACATTCCAGTTGGGACCGTTTGTACCATGGTCATATGATCGTTAAATTTAAGTATGAATTATCTGTCTCTATAAATGGGCTTGTTCTACAGACATCAGAGTTTTTAACTTTTACATCAAGCTTTCCTTTCTCCATTCTATTGAGATGTATCCCTAACACTGCAGATGACATCAGTAAGATTTATTTCAGTAGGATTTGATCAGCTCCATATTAGGGTTGTCAATCCACTACATGGGCTTCTAAGAAGATCCAAAGTAGAAAGAATTCTGTACTTTGATCTACAAGAAACAGTGGGAGAAAAAGCAAAGAGACAGCCAGACACTAGTGAGCTGTTCTGTTAGTGAGTGCAATAATACATTCATTTCAAATGCGCAATTACTGCACGTTTAGGACTTGCCCAAATTGTAAAAGACTGCTGGCATCCTCCCACTGTGTTTGAAGCTACTTTCAGGTTCATTGCTGACGGTGTCTGTATGAACAGGAGAATATGAATACAAACAAAGTGAGGAGAAATCCTGAAATCACTGTCACAAGGGCAGGTCAATGGACTGACTTTGGAAACAGAAATTGTGGCACATTTCCAGCCTAGTTCCTTAATAGATGAAGTCACAGACAGAACTTTAAGAGGCAAATTCTCTTAACAATGTCACAGCGTAGAACTGAAATATCATATTTCTCAAATAAGGAAAAGGCAGGGACAGGACATAATGTAATGGTTTTATCGGCATCACCATTGAACACAACACAAAAACTAACAGAAAATTCCAAAATGGCCCAGGCTGTATGACGTGATGGTTTAAAAGTTTTTTAAAAATTGAACAGTTGAATTTGCTGTTCTGTAAGTCTGATCATTTACTAAATTATGTAAGACAGACATAAGTAAAAATATACAGTCAAAAGAGGACTTATTTATTTGATAAATTACCTGATAAAGGTGTTTCTGCTACCATGGGATTTTTCCAGCAGACACAATTTATAACTCCAGTACTATCATCCACTGCAAAAAAATTGCAAGAATTACAGAATAGGAAAGCAGGCAGTCATGTTCCAAAAAGTGAAGGTACATAAATATGTAGGGTGATAACTGCCAAGGATATCTCATTCCAACCGGTCTGAAAGGGAAAGTGGGTGTCCAAACCCTACTTACATATCTGAAATAATTTCCACAGTTGTTTCAGACATGGAAGTAGCTCAGCACCAGATGTGCTTATGTGCATAGTCAGCAAAGTAACAGGTATATTCTCAAAGTAAGATCAAGCACTATTTTAAATGATGAATGATTAATGATAATTAAATGATTCGGTATGTATATTGGATACTAAGGGGTTTCAATCTCGTTGACAAGGTCAGTAGAAGAATCAGTGTCAAAAGATGAAGTCAGATAAATTAAAATAGGAAACCAGGCACAAACCACAGAAGCATTACTGTTACAGTGAGGAAACAGCACTTCAACATTTGGGGATACAACCATGTGAATAAATCAGGAGTGCAGCTACCTGCACTGGTTTCCATGCTAATATTGTGCTCAAAGTCTGCTGGCCTTTCCCGTGTAAGATGATGTCCAGGGAGCAGAAAGGCAGCTCCTCTAGGCAGGAAGGACAGAAGACAGTACATGCTTGTGGTTCTGCTCTGAGCCAGGAATTCTCAACTTAAAGTGTAGGTGCTGGTGGCATGCATGCCACTTCCGCTGCTGAAAAGGCTCAACACCTTCTCCTGAGCACGGAGCTGTTTTTCCTGTTTTGCCAGTATCCAATGAAAATAAGTTTTACGATTTCTGCTCCAGGCGCTGCATTGTCAAAGACAGTAGGAACAGACAAAACTCAAAGGAAGCTAAAAACTGTCAGAAGAATCCATTTTCTATAGATCAAGGGACTGTATATAGACGGCCTGTGCAACAAACACTCTAAATAGAAAGGCACTAAATGTCTGTCAAGGATCATCCAGCCAATGTTCCAAGTATCTTGCTTCTTGAATGTAACATCTCCAAGACTGAGATTCCACTCCTCACAAACGGAAACCTGCAATTTTCTTCTGCTCCTTAAACCAGATCCATGATTAAAAAAGTAACAGCAATGTTTACCAGGAAGGTGCTGATTGGTACCTGCAGTCATTTCCTCTGAGAACCATAGCATCAAAGCAAAATGCCTTTGCATTGTCTCACGTGTTTTAAAACCATCTCCCTGTTTTGGGGGTCTAATTTCAAATCATTGTCTTGCCTTCCTGTTTCCAAGTAGTTTAGCGGCACATTCCTATTAGCAAACCTACAGCACTTATAAGATGCAGGCAATTCCAAATTCCATCACAAAAGTATGCTCCTCTCTGCTAGCTCTGCTTTGAGCTGCTGTATCTGCAACTATTTCAGCAGCTTTAATTTTGTACCAGAGCACAGATAATGATCTGCTGGTAGGATTTCCTCTCCTTGGTACAGACAGACAGCAACTATTTTAGTAAGAGTCAGAACCCTCATAAACCATGCCAAGCCATCCATGCAAGCCAGCAATGGCAACGAGAAGCAGGGCAGATGACATTTCACTCTGGCCTTCCCGCAGTTTCTAGATGTTCCAGCTTGCACCAACCGAGACAGACAGGCTTCCTAAGAAAGGCTTGGAAAAAAACCAAACAAGACTGAAGGATTAGGAGGCCAGACTCCTCCTCCTCAATGTAACAGCTGAAAGCAGAGACTGACCTGTGCTTGACTACACAAGAAATCTGGCAGCAGAGCAAGGTTCTGAAACAAAGTTTTGCAGTTTCATAGATTAAGTCTTTGAGCAGAAAGACAAGTAACTCCTGAAGGCAGATGAATGAGAACTCTTGCAATTGTATTCCAATTAGACAAGAGAATGTTAATCTATTTTAAATGCACTCAATGGGTGTACAAACTTTGGAAAACTTCCTGTGCTCCTTGTGCCGCCCTTCCTCATCTCTTTAGGTTTAAACTTTTGTTTATTTGGGTGTTTTGCGGGTTTACCTTTTGTTTGTTGGGTTTTTTCCCTGGTTTTTGTTTGTTTGGCTTTGGTTTCTTTGATTCTTGCTTATTTATTTGAGGGGCAGCTCAAAGCTACCTGTTAAACGAGATAATTGTGTAAATTTTTATTTCTTTATCACAAAAAGGGTATGGCTCTTGTGAGGCCTGCATGAACCTACTGAGATGCTGGTAATTTTTTTTTTTAATTTGATTTTAAGTCAACTACCTTTCAGCCTTTCAAATCAGTTTTGGAGTACAAAGAAAACCACATGTGATATTTGGTTTTGTTAAAAAGGAAAGGGAAAAAAAAGAGGTCAGAAAGGTGTATTAGCTAAAATATAAGCTTGACCAAAGCTAGGTTTTAATTAGATATCTTTCTCCTAACTTATCATACTAACAGCAATAAACAATCAAATCGTCAAGATCAAGTTTTACACAGCATGTAATTTTTATTTTTTAAGCCAGGCAAGAGTCAATTAACTCTTTTTTACAATTATGATTTTGTCACCAGTTCTGGCTGTAGAGTTTTCAGCAGAGGATCTAAGATTCTTTAAAGTGAGTGGTGTGTATTCTGAAGTAGACAGATAGGAAATGAGGTGGAGGGGATCATGGCAGTGACACGAAGACATTTCAGTTCCCTGTCAGAGGGAAAGTACAAAGGGGGAATTACTTTTTAAGTCACTTTTAAGCAGATGGAAAGTGAGCAAGTCCTTAGCAGTGTGTGGCACTCCAACTGATGCAACCCCTGTGACTCACCAGAGTCTGTTCAACTGAGAGATGCAAGAAGTTACAAGCAGGAAACTGTCTAAGAAGTTACAATTTTGCGCTGGCAGAGTCGGCCTGCCTGAAAGGGAGGGCAGGCTGGGGAGGGGCACTCTGGCAGGTAGCCTGAAAACTCAAACCAGGAACTGCTGGAACAAAGAGTGGAGTTGGATGTGAAAGGACAGCAGGAAGCCAGGCTCACTGTGAGCTGCACTTGAAGGTCGGCTGATCTAAGGCCTTAATTCCACTACTCTGCAGTTTCTTTTTATTTCTATTCCTCCACTTTCTGCCCCAGTCAAACATTTTCAAGAGGTTTAGTTGTTAAACTGATGCTGAGAGCAGCATGGAAAACCCTTACTCATAGAATTGGTTTTGTCTTGGTCATTTTGACTCTGTCTTCCTCTGTTCTCATGAAGAGATAAATGCATTTGCAGTCAAAGCCACTCTGCATCAGTTTGATGCTGGGGAACCTGGGACCTAGTTAAGCTGTCAGCTGTATCTTCACAGTACTCCCGAGGGTCAGGGAACTGCAGCTGACTCAATTTTAAAAGCAGGGGAATTGGGACAGAGAGGCACTCTGTGACTTACCTCCACCAGGTGAAAACCCATGGCAGAGGAAGGCACTGACCATAAGGGCTTCAGCAGGATTGTGCATTTGGCTCCCTCTTCCTACTGTGAGGTGACCTCCCCCCACCTTTTGAAACTTGCCACATCACCACTGCTCCACTCTGCTTTTTCTCCAGATGTAAAAGACAGCTGAACAAAATGACAATCAGATGTTTCCAAGTTACTAAAACTGAATACTGGGAAAAGCAATACGGAGGAGACAGCTCTCAGCTAGTGTTGGCAAGGACTGGTACTATGATGCTTGAGTTAATTTGTTAAGACTCTTGTGCAACTAAACATAAACAAGCTCCTGACTGCTATTAGAAGTTAGCTCCAAGATGTGACAAGACACACAGCAAGTCAGAAGGGATTTCTAAGGTTCAAATACGGAAGAAATGATTTCCCATTTGTGGGCACCGTTAAATCCATTTGCATCTGACCAAAGTCACTGCAAATATAGGAGAAGAAGGTGGTAGAGTCCAGTGACAAAGCAACAATCAAAATTAAGATTTGCTACATGACCCCAAATGTATCAATTATTCTGTGTTAACTAGTTAATTCTCTGGTTTTGAAGTGGAGATAAACAGCAGCTTCCCTACATTTGCCAAGTAATCTCAGCTGTAGATACACATTATATTAGGATAAGAGCACATTTGTTTCAAGAACAGACAATGATCAAATAAGGAAACCTTTCAGTTCCAACAGTAACTAAGACAGAAGGCTGGTAAGTGTAAGAAGAAAGAAAGAAATTTTCCTTACCTCCATAATTATAAAAGGCATCTCGCTCCTTTGTTTGAACCACTATCCCAACAACATCCACCTGTCTTATTGGATGTCCATTATAAAAGAATATACCTAGACACAAAACATGCTTGATTAGTGTAACTATTTCTTTCAACATCCTACCCCACATAGTCACATTTGCCAGTAAAAAACAATACTTTCTTATATAATTAATATATCTTAAATTATACAATGCCTACACAGGAAAAATCCCCTGAATCACTAAAGACTAGGAACACTAAAAGGAGAAAGTATCAGCTGTACTTAGGATACCAAAAGCTTGCTTTTGTAGAGTGTCAGAACCTTATTAACCTCTTGTTTTCTTGCACGTTTGGATCTGAAAAATAGTTTGCTTGCTGCAAGCATTAGGGGGGTTTTTGTTTGTTTTGTTGTTTCATTTGGGTTTTTGTTTTGCTTTCCTTTGTTGTTTGGTTTGGTTTTTTTTTTTTTTTTTGGTTTCTTCATAAGGCTTCAGAATAAATAATAGAACACAAAGGAAGCAGTTTGAGCTTCTCACAATGCAGCTGTTCCTGATTAAGGCAGAGCCTCCGAAAGGAAAACTAACATAATTCCGTCTTTCATTTCTAGAAGAACAGGAGCCGTGGGGGCAGGGGGAGAGCAACAGCCCTCTCAGACTGCAGAGTACACTACTGCAGTCATTGTGGACTGTTCCTGAACTTCGGTTTCTGAAAACACATGATCTAAAAACATCCCTTCAAAGCTATTTTTGTGCATCTATAAAGATAACTTGATTAACACTTAGAAACATGTCCAGGAAGCAGTGAGAAATCACAGCCCAGTGGACTCTGACAGCACTGAGGTTGCCTCACTCTAATCCCTTTCAAGAGAGTGACAAATGTTGTTAACAAACACTAATGTAAACATCATACACTGAGGCTTCACAGGCCACCAGCAGGAGGAAAATAGGGCAATAAGCTCCAAACATACCCTGGGCTGGCTAGTTTTCAGTGAATGTGTTTTCTTCAGTTTTCAAATACTGCTGCTTTACTGAAATAAGCCATCTGGGATGTTCAATAACTGTCTTCTGAAAACTAGATAACTCGAGGGACTCAGAAGGGAACATTTGGCTCCATACACTGTGGCAAGTGTTATTCTTACAAAGGGAACCACGGCAGCAAGGGAGTCAGAAAAATGTTCCGTAGAAAAAAAGCCCCAAATCCAAAATCCAAAAATAACTTGTCCTACATAGCCAGCAGCCTTAAATGAGCCTGAAATTAACTTTCTTCATGCAAGACAGGGAGAAAACACAAAAGTTCCAGAAGAAATCAGAGGTGATCAGCCAAGCAGCTCATAAGCAGAAGCTTTGCTCGTAAAAATCCACTGCAATGTTTTGAGGATGCATCTCTGGCTATCATCTCAGATCTGGCCATACTAATCGTGCAGTCACTGGTCAGGTCTGACACAAAGAATGTTTAGCAGGTCTGTAAACTTGTCTTTCATTCCATTTACCAGGGCACAAGTAAACACTGCTACAGAAACCCCCAGCGGAGATGCTCCCAGTGTATATAGTCATTCACTGAATCTTACAACATGTCTGTAAAAGGTCTGGGCTAGTTTCAGGGTAAGTCTGTAGAGCAGAGACTCCAAGCTCCTGATTATGCAAACAAGCAACATGTTATTACGTTCGTTTCCCAGTTAGTAAGCTGAGTTTTGGCAGATGACAGAAACCAAATAAAACTGGTTCTCTCCATCCCCATAAATGCACCTAGAACTCCACCCTTAGTCTTAGAGAAACTACCTGAATTAATTTGAAGAATGAAGTTGTATTTAACCTATTAAAAGTTGTTGGACTTGATGACTTCAAGGTGTAAATTACTCCTCTTGCCAGTTTATTTGTTCAAATTAAGTTCATATTGGTAGCAATAAAAATATACTAAATATTTGAGGCTATGGACAAACACATTCAGTGAGGTTCCTAATACCCCAGTAAACAACACACAGAGCATTACCACAACAGCCACAGCAGTGCTACAGGGGGCTATAAACACAGAGCTCGCTAGGGCAAATGCTGGTCACGTCTGTACCAGCATTACTGTGCTGTTTGCCATTCCTTTAATTATTATTACCTCCTTTTATGCTATTTGTAACTTCCCTTGCTTGTTGATAAGCTGTCACAAAGCAGTGGTGCATGATAACTCTGAGAAAAGCTCATTTCCATGATGTGATTATGTGTTACAACTGAGTTTGACACCCACTCTCATTGCAAGGCTGCTAAGAAAACACAATTGCTGTTTTTATCTCAGAGGTTTTCCAGTCTTCTTGTCACCATTTATAGCAGCAGAGTAATTGGCCAGGTTTACTGCTTCCCTCTGTGTTGTTTTAAGGGATTAGTCACTGTGGCATCAAATCCTAATGCTTAAAAATGGAAAGAAAAAACTCATTAGGTCATTCAGTCCATTTCCTCAGGGCCAATACAAGACCATTCTGTACAGTAAATTCCTGGCAATCTGTACAGTCAGGATATAAACAATTCCAGTGAAGGGCATCCCACCTTTTTCCTGGGAAGGCTGTGCTGTGGTCTAACAGATGTCATTCTAGGGATGTTTTTCCTGACATTCAGTCTGTGTTTCTTTCCATTCTTCCTAGTTACAACTTTTTGTTTTGCACTCATTCATTCTTAATTACCATTACTTAATGACTGATTTATAGCCCATCATATACTTAGCTTCAGCTAGTCTTTAAAACCCCATTAAAGGCAGGAAGCACTGACAACAAACAACTACATTCTTCCTTCCCCAAAAGGTATTAATTTTAGTGGTTTTGTTGTGCTATCATTTGTTTCCAACAAATAAGATACGCAGAAAAATGTCTGGTTTGGTATATACACAGCACCAGGAGAATGAAGAAAATTCAGGATGTTGGTTCTCGGAAATTTCATTTTATTTGAAGTTTGGTTTAGAAAATTATACAGAATTGCAAGCAAGCTTAAATGTGCAGAATGCCAGATGCACAGGAAGTGGAGAAAGCTCAAATGTACAAACTGTAAAGGCTCATATCTTGACACGACAGATACCACCTCCTTAGGATCATCTTAGGAAAAAAACAAAAGTAATAACAAAACTGAAAAAGTTCCTGAAGCAGAAGCCAAATCAGTTAAGTAAAAGAACAGGAAGAGAAGTAAGAAAGAAAATTCAGAAAATTTGGAGGTAAAACAAAGAGCAGGACTGTACTTTCTAGGACTGTTGCTGCTGTCATGAAATGTTTGTTGGTGTTTATAAGGTTAATTATTCTGAATACATTTTCACATGTACATGTACTAATGTTCAAGTCCAAACTACAATCCAATTCTGCTGGCATTGAACTGAGTTGTATTTTGTTTGGAAACAACTGAAATATCTGTAACTGATGAAGAACAGTTTTTACCAGATGCATTTCCTACACCAGTACTACTAGAAGACATTTATTAGACAGTTTAAAAAGGCCTCTAAATAAAACTTTCTGTAGGACAAACATCAACAACAGTCTGTAGCCTAATTCTTGCAATGGATTTAAGACAAAAGTCTCCCACCATGTTAAATAACAAAGACAGACAGACAGACAGATAGATAGATAGATAGGTATTTGTGTTTTGTGAAGACTTTATGTATATAAAAATGGTTGCAAGGAGAGAAAAAAAACCACCAGTCCTTAATTTCTCCAAAAATAGCGCTGCTGCTATCCTTGCTCTTAAAGAAAAAGTATATAAAAACCTACAAGGCAAAGCATATTCCAAGATTCAAACAGGGGTACTTTGTCACTATGGACAGAAAAACTGAAAATAAAAAACCACAAACAAAACACCAAAACCAAACCAAAGACACACGCTCTGCTTAGGTTTTATTGCTTTTCCTCATGAATTCTAAGTTCTTTGGGTTCCTCCCTGATAATCTTGCACCTTGTCAAGCTTCAGTTGGGAGTAATGAACCCTTCCACAGCAGAAGACACACTGCAGCCTATTTAAAGCCTGTGCAGTGAAAACAGCACTTCAAGGTCAGAGCCGTGGTGCTTCAGCCAATGCTCCCGCTGGGTGACACGGGCTGCAGACCAGCAGGACACAGACTGCAACGCTGACAATTCTCAGCAATGGCTCAGAAACAAAGGGTGTGGGGCAAGCTCCAGCATGGAGGCCAGAATTTACAGTAGGGCTGTTCCAATGCATGAAGAATGTCACACATATCTATCATATCTAGAAATTAAGGAGACAAAGCCTCAAAACTTGTGTCTCTTTTATAATGTATTAATAGCCACAGGAAAAAGCAAAATCACACATCCAGCGATGTCATCAACTGTCAAAATTTTGCAAAAAATGTAGAGAGAGTGGAGAGATACAACACATATTGCCAGAAAGGACCAGCATTTTTTAGAATTAACTTCATCAGAATATAACAAGCACCACCGTAGAGAGGAGACAAAACATTACCTTAACGTAAAAGAGGTTCTGGAGAAAAAGAAAAGCCATTTTAACAAGCATATTTTATTTTTCACATACATTTCCCATACAACCTGTTGCTCTTAGAACTGTTAAAAGATACTAATGTCACTTAGCTTAAGGGTATGGAAAACTACTTTACTGAAGTTCGTGAAGTATACCTCAATCCCTTGATAAAAAGGACAACATAAATCAACTATAATATTATGTATATCATAATCAGCACATATAAATACATACCTGGCACCTGTTTAGATTCTCTCATTTCTGTAATATCTTTAATATAGAGTCTTGCAAATGCAGAAAACACAGGATCTATCCCCCAGTGCAGAGAAGGCATCTCTTCTTCATACTTCTCGGACTCAGACTGCATCCAAAACCTGTGAACACAGAAGGACCTGTAAGTGTTTTCGACACAGGTGAAGAGCTGTTCACATATGCCCCAGCTAAATGAAAAAATAGCTCATGAGTTTACACACAATAATACAGCAGAGATGAGGATGAGACTCTGAAGTTTATCTAATATAATGTTATATTTATCTATCGATATTTCATGCGTTGCCACATGAAATATTCAAAGTATCAATACTCATGATTTGTTTGAAGTACTGAGAATCCAGCAACAGCATTTTCCCCAGTAACTTCAAATGAAATAGGATTTCAGGGATTTTTCCTCTCCAAAACCATATGCAGAGAACTAAAGTCCACATTTGTTTAAAAGAGCAGGATTGTGGGATCCTAAGTGGTTAATTTCTGTACAGATTATTATTATTTCCCCCATCATTCTCATTCCCTCCCCTAACATATTCTTCTCATTGTTCATCCTGTGCTTTATTGTGGAGCTGAGGGAGGATGACTTTATTTAAAACAAAAGCCGCCATCCCTTCTTTATTTTGAGCATGTAGTCTCCCCTAAGTTTGAAATCGTTACTTTCCCCTTTTACCCTATCAGATTTTACAGTTTAATGTCTCCTATCTTCTGCCATTACAGATCCAATTCTCTGCTTATCACTGTGTTGATGTCAAAACCCCCAGCACTCGATTCAGGAAAGATCCTCATAAAGATCTGGCAGCTGAAAACACTTCCTATCAGCTTCTCCTGTATGGATAGCTGCACTGCTCCTGTAAGGCTGTCCAGGTCACCTTCCAGTGCGTGTCAGCCCCTTGCAGCTCTAAGGCAAAGGTGCTAAGTGGACTAATTTTGAACAGTGTGTAATAGGGCTGGGATTTGGCAGCTCCAGTCTCCTGAGAGGAAGCAGCTCCCAGCGGTCTCTCCAGTCTGGGAGAAGCACTTGTAGGTACTGATGTAGAGACAGCACGCCATGAACATCACAATAGCATCTTGCCTGACTGAGAAACTACAGAGCTTGGATTCTGCATGGTTTCTGTTTTAAGGCTTAAACTTTAATTTGAGGCAAGGGAAAAGAAAAAGGGTGTAGGACAACATGCCAGAGCGCTGCTGACATCTACTCTATACTGTGTACAGAACTGCAGCTGACAATTAGATTCCTGTCCAACTTTTATTTTACTTAATTAAAAAAAGGTCAGTGTTATTTACCCTTCCTTGGACCAGTCATTTAATTGGTGAGATGTTGAAAATATTTGATTTAGTCAGTTCCAGCAATAACTTCACCATTGAGTAACAAACTGAAATAGTTTTGTTTACATCTGGATCCATATCTCGCTCCCCACTACAGACAGCTCTTCCCAACCTTTCCATTTTGCATCTGTGAGATCTACTCAAAAATGTCACACCATTCTTTTCTCATTCAAGTCTCCCCATGAAGCACCCTTTTTCTGCTGCTGAATTGAGACACTGCTCAATAGAAATTTAGAAATTAAGCTGTTATGTGTATGATCTTAACACAAGCTGCTCTTCCTCCATATGGCAGTTCTTTGGATACTTGCTACAGTCTATGTCAAATTTAGACCATAAAGTTTCTCAAGGGAACAAATGATTTGAACCTGTATTTTACTTGGCACACTCATTTTCTTAACAAAATTAGTCTCCTCATCTCTTTTTGCTTGCAGTCTCCAGAACAAAGTTATATTCCCTTCTGCTTTATGCCCCCCAATTTACGCCTTATGGTTACAAAGCCTGTCACAGCTCAGCACCTGTTTTTCCTCCTCGACAGACAGCAGACTGAGATAACCAGCCAAAAAGAGACAATCAGGTAACAAGTCTGTCTAACCTTTTGTATTTTGGGTAAACAGACGCTCACTGGGGCAAAAAGCAGAAGTCAACCCTGCACACATGTGCATCTGAGGGGAAATCAATGAAGCAGCTCCACTGGAGATTAAAAAAATCTGTATTTTGGCAGTTTATAGCCACTTATCAAGCCTGAAATGCCCAAATGTTAATAGATCAAGTCCAAACCACACTTTTGCATAAATGAAGCATTGCCCCAATTTTTTTTTACTGCTTCCCTGTTCTGCAGAGAGATTTCTGCAGCAAAAGCTTTATCTCAGAAACTACTGGGAGTGAAATCTCAAATTCTGGAGCTTCCTTCTCACTCCTAGGCCTTGTTACAGCTCTTCACTGGAGACATTTACACTCATCATATGTCTTTATGTAGAGACCACTCTGCTTGGTTCAAGCCTGCTACAGACGCACAATGCTTTATCTTACAGATCTGGCAAAGATTCCTTGACAAAAATTAAATCATGCCCTCAGCACTATGGAGGCATCACAAGCCTCCTTGAAGTCCACAGGACAAATGTGCTGAAGCCCTAAGTTACAGACATTCCATCCACACCAGGCTGGGACAGTGAAACCGTTCTCCAGCCACCCACTCACTTTCAGCAATGTCTGACAGGCACATGAGGGCATTCTTCACAGCAAAGCCTTCCCTGGCCTCTTCACGGTCCCAGGAGCCCTCCCAAACCCCGACACCACCTAAAACCAAGTCTATTTTCTTCCCTCCCTCCCAAGTGGCCACTTGGTAGCTACATTTGAACAGTGGCCTATTTGAAGCCAGAAGTTTGTGGTCAGTTGGAAGGAAAAGATATTTACTGCCTCCTGGATGTACTGCTGGCCTCCACACACTGCTAGTACCAGTCCATTCTTCTCAGCAGTTGTCTGTCTGCTCCTATGGCAAAGCAAGATGTAAACTATTTCCAAAGTATCTACTCAGTGAGTTTCCAAGCTTGTTTCAGGCAGATTGAGAGTATTAGAAAACATAATTCCTACAAGGCTGACAAAACTCTTCCAATCAATTTATCTTTTGCTATATAATAGTATCTTCCCGTAACTTTTTCTTAAGTTGGCACAGGAAGCCTCTCCATCCCGAGGTTAATTAATGAGTCATCCTGGCAAAAGAAGAATTTTCCATTACGCTAGAAGTGTTTTCAGCTCTTAACTGGTACCATTGGTGATATGCTATCAGCAAGGCAGATAAGAGCTGCCCTGTACAATGAAGATCCAAGGGGCAAATAGGGGCATTGTGGAGATGCAAGACATTATAATCAATGAGAACCAGACAGCAAACAATAGACAATTCTGAACAGATACTATATGTACAAATGTTTAAGGATTAAACTGGCTTTTGCTGGGAGATGGTGATCAGGCTTAGCAATATAAACAACACAGAGTCCTAGCAAAAGGTCAATCCTTTCTGCATTTTGTTTTAAGTGCAGTGTTATGACTTCAGGGCTGCTGTAGTGCAAGGAATTTAATCCTGATACAGGAGAAAATAGGCAAGAGAAGCATCTAGTCCACAAGTTTATTAGATAGAAGATATCTGTATCCTATTCTTAACTCCAAAGAATGCTATAAAGGCATAATCAAAACAAAAATAGAATTAAGTTTTTCTTAGGAAAGTAGCTCTGTTTCAAGGGCAAAAATCTAAAGTTTACATAGTAGGTATCTAAATACAAATAAACAAAAAGCCTCAACTTGAGATTATTCTAACATATTAAAATAAGGCTGTCTCTTCCACCTACTGCTATCAATGTTAGCTTTCCTGACTCTACTGAGAAGTCAACCAAGTCCATAATCCCCAGGGTATCTTGTGAGCTCAGCAAGGTATTATCCTAGAAGGGAAAGCAAGGAAAATTGGCACCATTCCCAACCATGCCACCCCTCAAACCCATTTTCTTTCTTCCCTCCTAAGCAGCCTACCCAGTAGCCTTGTCTCAATAGCTTCCTATTTAATACCCTATTGATTTATTCAATAGAATCAGCCCTGGCCAATAAATGTCTTCACTCATATTCTTGTGCCCACCGTGTACCTTTTCCAAAAAAAGTAAATGGTCTTTTTCCAATCCCAGTGCAATTGAAACCTCAAAGAAGAGTATCTGTTTTAATGTTTCTTGTTGTCTTTTCTCCAAATTTGATTAATAACCAAAGCTCTTGGAGAAAATTGCCTTAGTTTGAGATTAATCATTTTGAGCCAAGAAAATGTGTCTTGCTAGCAGCTGTCTGCAACTACTCCGCAAGTGCTGGCACTCTGCTGCAAAAACTCTCAAGTTAGCTGTGAATCAGAAACAGAGAATTTATGCACTAATACAGGCAACTTAAACATCCGACCAGGCCTTCACTCTTCTCCAAAGGCTGCCACTACTATGCTAGCACTGATGATTTACCCGGGAAGCAGCTCCTAAATTGTTGGAGTTGCCAAGCCAGTGCATTAAAACAACTTAAAGTCACCACTGGTTTACTTGAATAAATTAGGCCAGAAACTGTGGCTGTCAAAAACTGCTTCATAGGTCAGCCATTCCTGCCACAGACAAAGCAACTTGTGGAAAGAGGAGCAGAGTCGACAGCTGGGTTTTGTAACACCCTCTGTCATCTGAATTGAAATCATCTGTGCCTGAGTCAACACCCTATGTAACAAATGACTATTATTCAACTCTTCATGATCAGCAGAGGCAATTCCAGCATGGTACAGTCAAACTCACCATATTTCAGGAAATGTTTTTAATTACCTACAGCCACATACAACATTTTAAATTAAAACCAAATAACCCATTGTATTATTATACAAGTAAATCTTACTGAACTGGGAAGTAAAGCTTTTGGTTTCAGTTAATATGGAACAACGATTCTAGACATGAAACTCACCCATAGATTTTTAAAAAATACTTAATTAAAAGAAAGTTTCCAACACCAGTAACAAGAAGAACATAATCACTGAGACCAAAACACATTACTGAAAGACAAAAAAAAAGGCTCCTGGAAAACCATCAAACAGTAAAGTAAGGTCAGTTTGGATCTACCTCCTACCTGGTTATTCTATTACAAATCGGGATGAGGCAAGCATTTTCAGTCTTTCATAATAAACCACCTTCTGCTTCTGTCATGTTAAATGCTGTCAGTTTTGATGCTACACGATGCATGTCTTGTAGTTCTTGTATATAAGTACAATTCCAATTTAAAAACATAGTTTCAAAACAAAAAACCCTAGAATTCCTCTGAACTTCCCTAAGTTTAGCACTTCCTGAAATGTTACTTGTACAAGGGTTTAACATTTGCCTAAGCCGTTCAGATAAAAATTTACCAAAAGAAAGAATTACAGATTTTTTCTTAAAGATACTCCTTGAAATTTTAAACATATGTCTTTTAATTACATTAGTTTTTATTACAATACACTTCCCTGGCAAGTGAAATGCAAGACAAGAGGCCCATCACTTCAACCTTTAGCCAGTAGGAAATTTATCAACAACCCAGAAAGGCATTGCCCACAATACCCGTAAGGCATGATACAGGTAGGGGCAAAAAAGCCTTGTTTTATCAATAAACAGACATGGCTGTGGTATAAAAGTCTTCCAGTCGAGCTAATGTCTCCAGGTCATAACTTGTTATGTGTTTCCCTCCCTCTGATTTTACCCTTCCACAGCACTGCCTGAAAAACCTTCTGGACAGGTGCATGTGGCTGCAGGAGACCAAACAAACTGGCTCCTCCAACATCCACGGTCTTGGGAGGAAGGGAGACAAAGCTTACAGTCCTAGATTGCCTCCTTTTGGCATTGAAACTTGTTTTATATGCAAGCTAAACCTTGTAACAAGGTTTTGGCACTCAATTTTCCAAAGGCATGATTCTGAAAAACCAATAGGGAAGGGTGTAACAAAATAAACAGTAGAAGTATCCCTGATTCTTGTCCCATGCATTAGTCACGATTTTCCCATGGATCAAGAAATCAGCCAGCCACTCAGCAGACCAGTAAACTAGCTCTGTATATGTATTTCTCATGGACACCTGTAAGCTTACCAGAAATAAGGTAGTAGGCACTTACTACTGGTATGCAGAAAGCTTCACTTCTTTTGTGTACTTTAAAGCTATTGGATAATCACACTGAAGTGCCTTCTTCAACTGATTCCCTAACCTGTCTCAACCGGGGGCAGGAGGAAGCCAATGAGGATGATTAACTCTCTCTGAAAGCTCTTAATCACCCACAGTGCTGCCAGAATGAGCTGAGCTGCAGAAAAGACATTCTTTCACTGGGACAGAAGATTCTCAGTTATTAGTGCAAATTAAAAACAAACAAAAGTAAAAATAAATTACTTCTTATAAACAGTAAGTTTCTTGCTTGGAGGAACAGCAGTAGGAAAGCTTTGATAGCAAGAGGATTCCAAACAGACTGTTGGAGAAGGAAAATTTTTTAAAGATACTTATAATTGGGAGGTGATGCTGCCCCTCTACTCAGCCTGGTGAGGCCACATCTGGACTGCTGTGTTCGCCTCTGGGCTCCTCAGTGCAAGAGAGACACGGAGCTCCTGGAGTGGGTCCAGCGGGTGATTAAGGGCCTGGAGCACCTCTCATATGAGGAAAGGCTGCGAGAGCTGGGCCTGGTCAGCCTGGAGAAGAGACACCCAAAAGGGGATGGAGCAGGCTCTTTTCGGTGCTGTCGGGCAGTAGGACAGGAGGCAACGGGCAGAAACGGATGCACAGGAAGTTCCACCTGACTCCAAGGAAGAACTTCTGCGCTGTGTGGGTGAACATGCACCGGAACAGATTGCTCAGAGAGGCTGTGGGATCTCTCTCACTGGAGACATTCCAGAACCATCTGGACAGAATCCTCAGTAATGTGGTCTAGGGGGTCCTGCTTGACCAGGAGGTCGGACCCTTCCAACCTTATCCATTCTGGGATTCTGTAATTTACTGATACAACACAAAGGAATTAACTAACAGAGAAAAGAAAATACAACCTAATTCAACCCAGCTTAAGGCAATACAGTTAGCTTTCCTACTCTGTTTTAGTGGTGTAACATAGATTTAGTGTCACTTCCTGAATGAACATTTTCAAACTTCAGAAATTTGCATAGAAGTGACAAGCATTGGTTTATAGCTTTCCGAGGCTACTGTGCCTGTGAACTCCACAAGTTTGACTCAATTTCTAGAGGCAAGTATTCCTGCCCAATTCCCTCCCTCTCTCCCCTTTAAACTGGTTTATGCATCTGGTCTAAATTAGACCAGCCTCTGGAATAAGTCAGAATTTATATGAACATTCATAGCACTACAGAGCACTCCATTATAACCTGAGACTTGAAAATAGTTACCTATGATTTGGTCTAGGCACACAGTTGTGATTTGAAGTTTTTAAAATATTCCTGGCACATACCAAAGCTTTAGATTATGACAGACCCGCTTAATGTTCTGAAATCAATTTGCATTTTATTTTGCTGTGGAAGTGAACCTTTTAACTGTATCAGAACACGGTGAGACTGTGCTTGAAACATGGTGTCAAATAGCCCTGTTGTTGATACATACAAGTAACTGAAATTAGAATAATTTTGAAATCTCAGATCCAACTAGGACCATTATAAACTCTGTGAGAATAGCTACGGGCTGAGATTTCTCATTTAGAGTGCTTTTGGAAGATCGAGACCTAATTGTTAGTCTTCTTTGAAAGATTAATAAAATTAGCTTGGCACTGATCTTTGATTCTAGTCCAGCTGCATGTGTTGTTTGGTTTTTTTATGTTATTCCAGATAATTATTTTTTTTTACCTTCAAATAAAGACACTTCCTGTCTGAAGGCCCTTCTTGTAGAGAAATGTTTAAACATCCCAAAAGTCAAATCTGTGCAAAATGTAAGGTGGGGGGGAAGCATTGAGCCTATTTATTATTACAGTATTATCTGTTTTACTGAGAGAAGTTTGAAGAACAAAGTAAGAACTTTGAACATAAGAACAAAGCTTTTGTTATGCTTTTCTAAGGCTCCTCACACAGGTCCTCTGAGCCATCATCTAGGAAAAGTATCCAAAGGGTGGGTGTTTTGTATCAAAAATGGTACAATTCCCAGCCTGCTACTCTCTGAATTTCTTTTACAACTGTACCTTCTTTCTGAGGACCAGGGCTTTTATACCCGAAATCAAGCACATGATTTCTTAGTCATACCCAGGCTGCTCTGAACTGGGATTTTAACAGAAAAGTTTTAGAAATACCAAAGTTTTATAGATATTTCTCAGTTCCTTAAGACAAATTGTACTGCGCAGTTCTTTACACTGTATTCTGTGAATAATCTGAAGAGTAGGTTCTTCTCAGCTAAGGAAAGCTGGCTCATAATAATTTATCTTCAGATGCCAATCTATTAGAACCTGCTAAAAATCCAGAGATTGTCCTTTATTAACCTTTGGTTAAGCAATTTTTGTAATTCTCTGAGGGTATTCTGAAACGAACAATTTACCACTGCTCCATCTGAGGTCTGTCCAAATCTCATCACTGAGAGGTGGCATAGGACTGATCAAGAACAACCCCAAACTGTTCAGGAATACCTGTCCTGCAAGATGAGTATCTGCAGTAACTCCCCTCCCTGTGGAGAAAAGGCAGCTAGGCTTGTTTGTTAGTAATGATTTCTGCCCATCTTTAAAAACTTTTTCCAAATTCAACTGAAAGGCACTAAATGGACAGAACATTATTTAGCTTCTTGAAAGAAAATACCTCCCTGATGCCTGTGGCTGTAACTTCTTCCATGAATCACTGTCACAGCTAACATGATAAAGTCATTACTATTTCCGACTTCTTGGTATGTAAAAAAAACAACAGCCATTTATAAACTAATTTAAGTGTCTCCTTAATTGCATTTGAATTTGAATAAATGCCATTTCCTACCTCATGCTCTTAAAGGACGTCACTCCTATATACTCTATCCAGAAGGAAATATTAGTGCTCAGTCAGAAGCCACGGGAATTATTTTTCACGTAGGTAATTTTATTTTCTGCTACAATTCAGTCCATGTAATGTAATGGGCTTTTTTGGCTTAAGCCATAAATATAGCACAGTGTATTATAAAACATAATTTTGTGGATTAGCTATTAAAGATCTCTTCTGTCAAAAAAATAAACATTTCAGGGCACATGAGACCAAAAAGTGCATCACATCACAATTCTGTGTTTTGTCATAAGCAAGTGCTAGTGCCCAAAGTTTGCACATACTATTGTTGGACACACAATAGCTGCTGTTTGCCTCAACAACTGACATATTATTGCAGCTCCACTCATTGCTGCTGCACCAAGATGAGATCCTACAGAAAACCAAATTCTACTTTACAACACAGTCAACTATTTTTTTGCCTTGTTTTCTAGGTAAAAAGAGTAGAACATTGCACACACAGTAATTATTACAAACACGGTTGTAATACAAAAATAACATTATGCAATGAAAAACTTTGCTGTTTTTTTCAGTAAAATCATTTACTATTTTAAAGTTGAGCTTTACATTAATAAACAGTTGGTATCTTGCATTCTATATGTTATTTTCCCTTTTTGCTAGTAGACATATCTCCAGTATTATCCCACTACAATGTCTCTTTTTGGGATATTACTGGAAAATCAAGTCTTTAGTGTTATCTTTTTGTCAGATTTTCCTTTTTTGTGCATGTAGGAAATGTTCCCTGCTTGTCAGGATGGTATATTTTTAATAGTAGAAGGCATAATAAACTTCCTGGTTATGCTTACCACACAACCAGGATTGGGTCTGATGGCTGGCCATAAAAGAAAACAGATTAAAAAATAATTCATTTTCATATTACAGAACAAGTTATTTGGTCCCAAGATTCCAGAGCTGATCAGGATCACAAGAGAACACAAAGTCCATTCTGGAAAAAAAAAGGCTCCTGGGAAACAGTGAAAGAAAATCAGGATTTGCAGGAAGAAAAGCAGCAATACATGTGGGGTTTTTGTTCAGAGATTTTTTGTGCCAGTATTGACTGAGAGCAACACTGAGATGCAAAGCTATCTTTATCCCTTAATAAATTTCTAATCCTAGCTACTATGTGAACTAATGCAAATTTGAAAGCCACAAACAAAAAGAGCAAATCAGCTCGTGACTGCTACGCAAGAGGAAAAGGTCTAATTACCATCTGGAGGAAAGGCAAACATGGTGCAGCATTTACAAGACATGCTTTCATGTGACTTAACTAATGCTTCTAATATCCATCAGATGGAGGGGGCTCCACAAGTTTTAAATAATTTGCTTTGTGTTCGTGTACAGTTTTGATCAAATAAATCTTGTTTCAAATGAAATATAACCTCAAAATACTAAAATGGTTAAAACGAATACAGCATTATAGCTAAGAGTAGTAGTATTTTAAAGGATATTGTTATTAAAAAAAAGTGTTCTAGATGGACTTAGTCCTGTGTGGTTCTGTGAAAGATTGTTACAGTCATCACAATATGGAGAGAACTTTTATTAGACTAACTACCGTATTAAAAAAATGCAACTACCCACCAGTGCAGCTCAGTATTTTAATATTAAATGAAAATTCCTATAAAAGGAGCTTTCACGGTTAAGTACAAACCAAAAAGCATGCAGCCTTCTTGAAAAGCTTTATCATGAGGATATGAAGTTCTTAATTGCATTAGTCAGTTAATAAAAGAGAATCAACTATGTAAGTTTCAAGTTGACGCATTCCATTTAATCTGAGGTTTGCTTAACACTCCCCTACAAAGATACATGACTATTTCTGAATATCAGTCTTGAAAAGGGTTTTCTTGCACATCAACTGGAAGCAATAAGAAAAAAACATTTCTTTTTTGCTATAGCTTCAATAAAGTCAACATGTTAAAACTTGAATGCTTTCGACATGCCATGTTTCCAAGAAATATTCTTATACTATTTGTTGAAATACCTGATCCTTATTCAAATTTCAATATTTATACTATTGATTTTTCTTCTGCCATTTAATTTCAGATAACACCTATTCAATAAAACACCACAGGTTTACTTGGAAACATCCAGGTAATTTGGTAATTTTTATATTTGCTCTGTCATCATTCCCAGAAGTGTTGCTGACATCAAGAGAAATGCACTCCAAGAGTTCTGCTGGCAGTGGTGTCTCCATAGGCAGGAAGAAGAACTGCCATCATATGTTACCAGGAAAACTCACCTCACACAGTTAAATACTGTGATAAAGGTAAGTATCTAAAATGGGGAAGGTGATTTGCTCTGTGAAGATACATTTCCCCACTGACTGCTGAAAAAATATGGCCAATTTAGATTAAACACACAGACCTTTCTGAAGCCAAAATTAGATCAATCCTATTCCCAAACATTTTAACATTCAATTTTTTTTTACTGCAAACATCAAGTAATACCCTTGTATGTTGAAGCTTCCAAATGCCACATGTTTCTATGGCAATTCTTAGATTAACTGGTCCTGCAGTAAGGCATTAAAAAACCCCAAACAATGTAATAAATAGTAGTATAGCTAGGTTATTGATAGGAGCCTGAGCATTGATTCTGGCTAATGAGATATGGGCAAGCTCTTGAGTGTCCAACCTCTGGTATTACGATTTTTTCCTGTTTATATTATATATGACTGAACTATCCCCGTTACTCATAAAGACTCATAAAATAGCAAGTACAAAACTAAGTCTCTTTTTTGTTCTGCGTAACAGAAAGAGAAGTCTCTGACACACAGCTCTATCAATGGTTAGCCTTTATTAGAAAAGCTTTAGGAGTGCTGTACATGTAGCACGTGCAGGACAACCAAGGGACCAGGCCCAGCCAACACGGCTTTGGGGAAGGCAGGTCCTGCTTGACCAACCCGATCTCCTTTTATGACCAGATGATCCACCTAATGGATGAGGGAAAAGCTGTGCATGTCATCCACCCAGACTTCAGAAAAGTCTTTGATACCGTCTGTGCCAGCATTCTCCTGGAAAAGCTGGCAGCCCACGGCCTGGACAGGGGCTCTCTTTGCTGGCTACAAAACGGCCTGGATGGCCGGGCCCAGAGCGTGGTGGTGAATGGTGCCACATCAGCTGTCAGAGAGTCACAAGGGCCGTCCCCAGGGACACAGCTGGGGACAGTCCTGTCTAGTACCTTCATCAATGATCTGGATGAGGGGATCGAGTGCTCCCTCAGTAAGTTCACAAACAACTGGCAGGAGTGTCGATCTGCTGGAGGCCAGGGAGGCCCTGCAGAGGGATCTGGGCAGGTTGGGTCAATGAGCAGAGGCCAGCGGTGTGAGGCTCAATGAGGGGAAGTGCCAGGTCCTGCACTTGGGTCACAACAGCCCCATGCAGGGCTACAGGCTGGGACAGAGTGGCTGGAAAGTGGCCTAGACGAAAAGAACCCGGGGGCACTGCTCAACAGCAGCTGATCATGGGCCAGGAATTGCCCAGGTGGCCAAGAAGGCCAGAGACATACTGGCCTTCATCAGAAACACTGTGGCCAGCAGGACCAGCACTGTGATCATCCCCCTGCACTGGGTTAACTAGAGCGATCTAGAAGCTACATTGGTGCTTAGGACTGAAATGAGCCCAATACAGCACAAAACATTAACTTTGGGAACAGATCAGAGGAGAAATGGCAGAGCTTGTGAAAAAATGCCACCACATAACTGGAAAATATCAATAAAAACACAGGGCACATCGATTAAAGAAAACAGAAAGGACAGTGCTGAGTGCCAAAGGTGACAGACAGATTAAGACGGATGAAACAAGAATTACACTTCAGATTTAACCACGAACAAGCCACCTGTGACCTTACAGCAGTTCAATGAGCTCAATCACCAGAAAAAATTTTGGAGATCAGTGAAAGCGTGGGTGGACAGAAAGTCAAGACAATATAAAAATATACCATTAAATATTTTGAAAGAATTGAAGACAGAATGTAGGACTGCAGTGAAAGGGCAATATATGCTGTGAAGAACACATTTCAAATTAAATTTCTGAAGTGTTTACTTTCAATTAAGAGAAATTGGAGCAGTTTAAAAGAAACAGAACTTAAAGAGGGAGTTAGGAGCAGTGGCAAGCGTATGTGATTGAGTCAATGAGAAAGGATGGTGATATTAAGTAGTAGCAAGTATAAAGGAGACTTCTAATTCACAAAGAGATGAAAAAGATTGTCATAAAGAGTTTACAGTTATTTTAAGCCAGTATATTTGATGCACAGTCAAGATAGTTCTTTAACATCTTTAACATCTTCCTCTGACATTTAAAGGAAGCAATGAATTTTCAAAAAGCATTGCTTTAAATTCCTAAAGGAGTAATTTTAATATATTTCACTTTTACCTTTTTATCCTTAGCATCTGGAAACATTTACAGTTGCTAAAAACTCCTGCTATCAGGAACAAAAAACCCACACACACAAAATCCAGGCTTCATACAGCCTCCTCCAAACCAGGAAGTCACAGCAAATTGGGAAGGATTTGCTACTAGCACTTAACCTTCACCTTACAGAGTTTATTTTTAGGATTGAGTGGCAAGTTGTAACTCCAGAGTGAAAGAATAAGGGAAAAAATGAGATGGAGTCAGAGTTTTCCTTTCCATATATCCTGGTTTTATCTTGAATTACTTGTTCAAGAGTAAGAAAGAAAAAGTTAAAAGCAAAACCTTATCACTAGATTAATTGCTCCTTTCTTGTGCCATACTTTCATCTTACATTTTCAACGTTATATGAATTAAAAGCTCCCTGGAACAGGAAGACTCTCTTTTTACCAGTGTAAAGCGACGCACATGCAGTACCTGCTAACCTTCAGCCCTTGGGAGGATGGCACTAGCTCTGCTCTGAGCGAGCCTCTTTTACCGCACACGTTGGCAGCAAACTGACACACGGCAGAGATGCTGTGTGAGAACTGTGCACAGTCCGACGTTTATCATCAGAGCTGAGGGACAGCCAGGCCCTGCTCTCCCAGCCCAGACTGCCAGCTCAACTTCACTTGGTCACATATAGCTTAGGAAATTTGCTTTTAGTTTTGCATTTCTTTCCAGTTATTACAAACCCTAACATTCACACATAAACATCCCCCCCGACCTCGCTCCATTGGCATTAACCCTGAGGCTAAAGAAAAGATAATCCCACCTAAATACAAGGAATTCATGCTGTGGCTTTGGTTTCCTTTTTTCCCCCATCCTCTATTAACCAGTCAGTTTAAATATACCTACAGAAATTAGTCCCAAAGCACTTTTTATCGAAGAGAAAGCAAGTTAAAACCAAAATATTAAATTAAAAATACTAAGGAAAATTATTATTTAAGCTGTCATTGTATTTTAACATCCAAATCAAAGCTATCATCCCACCTGAAGGGGCAAAAGAGAAATTACAGAGACGAAAAATAAACCAAACTTTAAAAATTAAGATATGAGAAGCTAAATTGCTGCTGGTAACGCTCTCTTTATTACTGTATTTAATTCAAACTATCTGAATGAAACTTGCATATGAAATCAAAAGGTGGAGCCAGCCAGCCAGATCACAGAAGAGAAAACAGTTCCTTTGGACTGCAGTTGTTTCTTGTTTTGCCCTCATACACTTAGTCTTGGTTTTAACACCGTCCTTAACAGTTTCGCCCTTTGTGGCCAAGCTGTCAGTACAAGGAACCCACAAAGCCCAATATAATTTTTGAAAAACAAACGCTGATTATTACAACGAATCAGTTTAGCAAGAGTCCTTGAAAGGCTCTCCATTCATAGGGTGGGACTGCCCGTGAAACTGATTTTCTACAGTTTAAAGAAATTGACTCATGACAGAACACTGTTGTTCGATTCATAAACGCTTTGTGTCAGAGGCATCTTAATGCCTCATTATTATTACTGAATTTACACACGGACTATCCTCCTTATATAGCCAACTACTGTCACGCTAATAAAAAGGTCTGAGGAATGATGCGCACCAGAGGCTTTATCTTTGGAAGCTCATCATGCACCTTAAGTTAATGGCAATTGCAGGCACTCAGGTTCACACGAGGATACGGCATTACACGGTTTTCCCTGGGTGTTTGTCTCACTGTCAGATGTCTCTGAGGTCTCAGCATCGCCTCAGCTGCTGCTGGATCGACTTCCTGCCTGTCACAGCCCAAACTCTGTCCCCAAATCTGCTAATTGCCCCTAATCCAGGCAACGGGCACGCCTCTTGCTTTCAAGTGAGGGAACACCCCACATTTGGTGGCATGGACACAACACAACTATTAAAATACAATTATACTTCAGAGTGAGGAAGGAATTACTTGTGGGAAGAGAAGGTTGTGAGATAAGGAAATTCAAGCCTGTCCCAGTGATTAAATAAGATACCGAAGATACCAAACGGGCAGCACAGGAGCATCACACCCTGCTATGACACAAGACAAACCAGTAGCAGGTCTAGGGACGGCACTGGTCGGCAAACAAAAGAAAAAGTCTTCCAACGTCGTCTTTTGCTATCAACACTTTCCTGAGAGCACCACGGCCAAGGCCAAGCCCCCCAGGAGGCGCCAGCTGCCCACACAGCACTCCGGACACACAGAAGGAGCCCCTCGCGGCCCTTCGGCTCCCGCGGTCGGACTGGGGACTTAGGGCACCCAGCAGCACTGAGGGAAGCTGTCCGCCTGCCTAGGGAACATCATCCTGCCACAGCGCTGGGGACACCCTCCCTGCACGGGACAGCGGAGCGGCGCGGAGAGGCGCGGGGCGTCCACCGGGATCAGAGGATAAAGGGGCGGGAGAGGCGTGTCCTTCTGCCACACGCCCCTCCCGTAACGGCGCACAGCGGACTCAAGGGAAACGGGGCAGAGGGAGGGACGAGCACTCAATCCCCACGCCACTGCTGCCGCCCCGCTCTAAAGTACGGGGGGGTTGGGGAGGCATCCCCTCCATCTTGAGCCCGACACCGACTTACCCGCCCGGAGCCTCCGCGCGCTCCTATTGGCTGGGGCCGCCGCCGCCGCGTCACGTGGGCAGGGCAAGCCGCGCCTCCTCCCCGCCAGTGCCGGGCCCGAGCCGTTGGCGGGGGAGGGCCGCGCGCGTGCTGCCGGTGCGGCGCGTGCGCACGCGCCGGGGAAAAGGGGGAGCCGTGGGGGGCGCGCGCTGC
>VWPU01004785.1:0-40090 GCA_013398955.1 Callaeas wilsoni | reverse complement strand
CTTGGACACTCCCAGGGATGAGCAGGGGAATCCTCTCCGATTTCCACAGGGTGGATCTGCAGGCTCCCTTTGGGGCTCTCAGCTCCCGCTGGGGCTCAGCCCCAGAGCTGCCGGCTCCTGTGCCACCTCCAGCGGGTTGTGCATCACTAATAAGATGCAGAAACGAAGATCGTATTACAACGAACTGTGCAGGACTGGAAACGAGGAAGGTTCCTCTGCCTTACATCTGGTGAACATAAAAGGAGCCTCTGCTGATTTGGGCTGTTCCAGCCAAATTTAGAGCAGACAGGCTCAACCTGCCCGGTCCAGTCCCTTTTCTCACAGGCATTGTTCAGCTCTCACGTAATTGCAAGGCTGCGCACAACAGATCACTTAAAGTGATCCTCTGTTTTCAGTGTTGTGGAGGGAAAACAATCATTTCTTGGATTTTTTGGCTGGGAAAATAAAAGACCATTAGAGCAAATCTTCAATATTTAATGCACTATGTAAATGAGATGTGTAAGTACATATCTGGTTCAGTGCAGGAGAAGGAGAGGAGGTGCATTCAGAGTGTGAGAAAGACATCTGGAGCATTTGGTGATCACTGTTTCAGTACACGGCCCTCAGCAGACCCCGAGGTTTGGATCTGAAATCCCTCCATGCCCCAGTGGCTGTCAGGGGCGCAGTCCTGGGCCTTTTTAGAGCCTGTGCAGCTGAATTAGGCCCCCTCGTTTGTTAATCGGATACAGGACTGGCGTTCCTGTTCCTGTCCTGGGCACGGAGCTGTTTCACCTCCCCGAGCGGGGCTGCGGCCCTGGAGCTCACTGCCAGCAGTGAACTTGGAGGGTGGGAATCCCCGGCTAATAAGGCTTCATCAAGGCTTCATCAGGGCTTCATCAGGGCTTCATCAAGGCTTCATCAGGGCTTCATCTCTGCTGCCTCGGCCTCGGGGAACTCCTTCACCCTGCACAAAGAAATGTCTGCGTGTGCCCTTTGGGGCGGCGGCAGCTGACACCAGCCCGGTTCTGGGCTCACACCGAGACGCAGAGCAAGGCAAAGAGGGTTTTCTCTGACCCAGTCACACCAAAACCCACAAACCTGCTCCAGGAGCAGAGGAAGCTCAGATTATCCTGGCAGCTGAGCTGTAGGATCCAGGCCGTGTCCCTAAAGGTTTATTCAGACAAACAAGCTGTGGGTGCAGTCTCAGAGGGGCCTGGGCGAGGTGTGAGCCCACCTGGAGTGAGGGATTCACCCTTCCTCTCCCTTCTCCTGAAGGATTTGAGACAAATTCTCACCTGGCAGAGGAGTCCTCAACCACACATTTGAGATTTTGGGAGGCCAGAGAGTTGAATTTCACAGATGAAAGGAAGCAGCTTCTGTAGGTCAATGGCAAAGACAGATCTAAAATTCATCTTTCCTGACTAACAGCTTAAAGTGCCTCTGTTTAAAAAAACATGCAGCCCTTTGGAGATGCAGCTTTACCTCTCTCAGACCTCGCTCCTACAGAAGATAAACCCAAGATGAAAAATTTATTGGAGTACAAACTGTGCAGGTAAAGTGCTGGCTACAAGTGCAGAGCAACAAAACTGCTCCTAATGTCTGCATCCCCCCTTCCTGCTCCCTCCAACAAAATCCCGGGATATTCAGCAGCCAGCAGTCCAACTCACCTGGACCTGTGGCCTCAAGCTCTGCAGAACAACTTGAAAAGAATAAATCTTGGTTTTTCTTTAATGTTTGATGCGTAATATAGAAGGAGGTGATAAAGTTGCCCCTGACTTAAATATAAAGTTGTCGTCCCTGCAGCCAAATGGTCTCACCTTGCAAAAAACTGCAGTAGGGCAAAAAGAATCAGAGAATCATCGAATCCCAGAATGGTCTGGGTTGGAAGGACCTTAAATCTCATCCAGCCCCACCCCTGCCATGGCAGGGACACCTTCCACTGTGCCAGGCTGCTCCAAGCCCCGTCCAGCCTGGCCTTGGGCACTGCCAGGGATGGGAACCCATGGAATAACCTGTGCCAGGGCATCCCCACCCTCACAGGGAGGAATTCCTTCCCGATTCCCCATCTATCCCTGTTGTCTGTCACTTTGAAGCCACCCCCTTGTCCTGGCACTGCACACCACTGTAAATAATCTCCATTTGTGCCGTGCTGTGGCTGGGAGTTGTGACCCCTCTGCAATTTGCAGCTCCTTTCCCTGCACTGCTCTTTGGGGTTATTCTGTACCTGTGCCCCTGATGGGCTTCTCAAGCACTTTAAATTCCTTTAAAATTGTATTATTTGGGTATTATTAAATAACAGAGGTGGGATCCCCCTGCCCACCGAAACACTGAGAAACCTCTGCTTTTAAAGAAAAGTAACTGTGATTTATCGTCCCTTGTGGCTGCAGGTTGGATGTGCTGGGTTCAAAAAGGAGAGAACAAAGCAGGTGGGAACAGGTGGTGGCAGCTTTTGATGACCACACAGAGAATACAACATCATTAACAAGACAGATGCAACCCTTCCTCTAATTTTTTATCCAAGTTGTCTCTTCCAGGATCCCATTGTCTGCAGGGCAGGGGAAGGGGCTCTGTGATCTCACACGAAGGAAGGAGGCAGGAGCTGCAAAGAGCTCTGAAAAGAGGAAATAAATCGATTGCTTTGGTCCCTTTATTCTGAACTTTTCCAGGCAGGGTGTGTTTACTGCTGGATCTCACCCTGTTACTCATATTCACTTGGAATGCACTGAGTGGAATCAGCTCGTTAGAAATCCAAGCAAGGCATTCATGTGGTTTTTTTCTTCTCTTTTGGGAATCCTCTCCTGTGTAAATAAGACACATAATAACCCTTCTCTGCATTTTACACATGTGCACAGCTTTTCAGCCATAAATGTCACGGTGCTGCTGCAATTATCCCCATTTTCCAGGAGGAAAAAAGGGAGCACAGAAGGGTCTGATCCACAAACATTGGCTGTGACAGCTAAATTTGGATGCCCGTGCACAGGGCAATTTCCAGCCCTCCCACCCTCTCCTCTGGAACAAGGAGGGATCGGGGAGCAGCATCCAAGCCCCAGTTCCTGCAGTCCCGGGATCAAAGGGGGGCAGAGGGAGAGGGGGGAGTCCCTGCTCATGGACAGCAAGGGACAGGATGAGAGGAAAAGGCTCAGGCTGGGCCAGGGCAGGTTTCGATTGGATATCAGGGGAAAAAACTTCCCGGGAAGGGTTGCAAAGCATGAGAAAGGTCCCTCAAGGACCTCCCTGTTTTCAGCTGACAGTGCCTCAGATTGAGCTCCATTTAATTTCTGAATTTCCACAAAGACCCTGTAAGTGATTGTGATTTTCCAGTGGAAAAACAGGGTCTCGCTGTGTCTAACCCCCGGAGTATTTTAATCTCTAAATCAATAAAATCCATTAAACAAATTGCTCTCCCCCCCCTCCACGCATCCCATCCAAAGTGAGCGGGTTTGCCATTATTTATTTAATTTGGAGCACGTTCCAGAGCTCTGCTGATGGATTGAGCACTTCTGCTGGTGCAGTTCAGCTGTCGGAGGGCTGCAGCAAAAATCACACTTTAAAACTTTGAATGGAAACAAATGGGCTGTAAATGCAGCGCTCGAGGAGGGGGGGAAAAACCCCACTCTGCAAATTCCTGGAATGTTTATAGGTTTTAGGCTTCATGCTCTGTATGTGCAAATCAGAAGTAATGATTAAAAGCAGCTCTTCCCTTTGGAAAGGTTAAGTGTCTCATCTCACACAAAGGAACTCTGTGTACCAGCACTCTCAAATCCTGGAGTGAGATCAAGTGCTGGAGTCTTGATAGCAGAATATTTAGTGATAAAGAATGAGTATCAGGGAGGATTGAAAATATGGAGAGCAGGCAGATGTGCTGCAGCACTTGGGGCTGTATTGACAACACAGAGCTGGAAATTCACCCAGCGGAGAACAGGGGAAAAAAGAGAAATAGTTGGGGATGGATGTGTTGAGGTGAGGGAGGATCTTACCAGGCTGGGCAGATTAAGGGATGGAAAGATTTCCCATCTCCCCTCACAAGGAATTCTTGCTTTTTCTGGGTGCAGGTGAACCAACAGACAAAAACTTGGGAAACTACGGTTAATGTAACAGGGGTTTGTTTAATCTGACTTTTCCCAGGTTTTGCAAGGCAGCAGGAGCCCCTCCACTTGTCAGGGTGAAGCTCAGCGCTGGTTTCTGGATTGCTGAGGGACTCTGCCCCAGCAGAAGAGGCTGGCAAATTACAGAGTATTTCATAAAGTATTTTAAAGGACAGTGGGTCTGGGACACTGAGTCAGGAAAGAGCAGGAGAACACCGGTTCAGCTGTGAGGCAGTGAGAGGTTTCCCTCCGTGGATCAGCTCATTTCCCTCTCAGCAAAAACTCCCTGGGACAGAGATTTCCTTCCTGGGAACGAGGGAGGAACGGGAGAGTTCCCTGCATGTTCTCTGAACGTGACATTCAGCAGACTGGGGAGGAGAGGGAAGGGGCTGGCAAGGGGCCATAATTAATTTTGTGACATTTGGAGAACTGTGACATTGGGCCTTGTCTGTCTGTGGTGAAACACTCCACAGCCCTACGGCAACGGGAGTATTTAACCAGCTCTGCCAGCCAGGCAAATAACAACTTACTCTGTCTCTGACTCCACAGAAGGACAAAAAAGAAAAAAACAGACAAGGGCTTAAAATTAAAGCATTGAAGCATTGTCATAACAATGAAACCCCAGTTTTGGTGCACTGGCATTGCAGCAGCAGGGTTAAAACCCGGAGCTCTGCTCATTTTCTGGCCAGAACTCTGTGCCTGCTGCCTGGGGTAGAGGGGATGGGGAAGAAGAGGCTCTCTGCTGGCATGGGAAGGGAGAAGTGATGGCGAGGAAGCACAGACTGCAGAGGAATGTGGAGAGCATGGAATTTGGAGAATCAGCATCGGAGGGAGCCTGGGGCTGTGGCTCGCTGCTCTTGGGTGCTGGGAGGGGAATTCGTGGCCGCGGCTGCGTTTGGGGTCCCTGCAAACGGAGCCGGGCCCTCCGGAGCTCCCTGTCAGCGCTCCCAGCAGACACCTCCCACTCGCAGGGATTTTGTCCAGTGCCACTGTCCCTGCCACCCCATTTCTCTGTGTCCCGGCGAGGAGAGGGCAGCGAGAGGGAAACGCTCTCCTTGCCACACAGGCTATGACCCTCGCAGAGCTCATCTCCCCTTAATGAGCAGAAGCACCTTCCCCAGCGGCAATGCCGAACCCCACGGGCTCAGTTTGGGTTCCTGTGGAATGGGGAAAACCAGAGACAACAGCCAGAGCCAGGAGCTGGAGCAGTCACAGCACGAGGAGCTGCAGCCATGGAAGCGAGCTCAGGGAAATTTCCTCCTCTGGCCACAGGAGAGCTGCCAGCAGAGAGGAACAAGGGGAGGTTTTGTGAAGGATCCTTCACTCTGCCTCCCTGGATGTGTGAAAAGCACGAGGAGCACAGGGAACCCATTCAAAGAGTGTTTAGCGACATAATTGCAGCAGCTAATTGCCAAATAATAATAATAAAACATCTTGAAGTTTGCTAATGGAGGGGTTGAAATACTGTAATTCTTAACAGACAGCAATTAATACAGGCTGGAGTATCCCATAAATTAAAAGACCTCATCCATTCTGTTCTGGAACCACATGATGACATTTTATGTGATGACAGCTCTGCTCAGAAATCAGATATGTCTGGAATTCTTTTAAGTTTATGGGGACAGACAGACAGACATTCTCTAGTGAAAGTTAAATGAAGTTAGAGCCCTTCTGTAAACAGTTTGCAATCCCTGTATTCATTAAAGTCAAAAGAAATTGTGCTGTTAATGAAGTCTTCATTTCAAAAGGATCAGAACTGGACCTGGCCCATCGCCCTCCCTCTCTCCCTACTTCTCCAGTAATCACAGATCAACCTTGTGCAAATTCAAGCCTAAATCTGGCTTTCTGTTTAATTGAGTTCTGCTCAGCTCTGGCCTTTCAGCCACAGTATCATTTGCAAAGCGTGACCAGGAGATCTGGGGGTGAATTTTGTTCTGCTTTCCTTTGGTCCGTGATGCAGGGTACGAGTGCTCTCTCCTCACAAAGTTCTATTTGCATAAGTTATAAATTATCTTGCACCATCTGAAGCTGATGAGCACATTCCACACTCTGCAATCATTTTATTCCAAACAGCAAATAATGAATATCTCAGGGCTGGGTTTTCAAGGCCATTGTTTCAGGCAGTGTCAGGGAGGTTCTTCACTTCACCAAAGCAGGCTCTTACAAGCTCCAGATCCCTGACATTTCTGTCTCAGGGCCCTCGAGGTGTCACAGCTGAAGGGATCTCACAGGGCACAGCACTAAAAGCACCCGAGCAGGGTTCTCTAAAGTTAGAGTGTAAAATTCCCTCTTCTCAGAGCAAATGCAGTGGCAGCAGCAGAGGCTGGGCTCTGCTCTGGGGGCAGTCAGAGCCCCGGGACGAGGAGGAGCAGAGCTGAGCCATCAGCCCGGGCTTCTCTCCCTGGCTGCCGCTCTCACGCGCTCCCGAGCCTTCCCTCGCTGCAGAACCAGCTCCAAAAGCCCCAGGGAGCCACGGATGGGCCTGGAGCTGCCACTGCCCTCATCCTCCTGCCACTGCTCTCATCCTCCTGCCACTGCCCTCATCCTGCCACTGCCCTCATCCTCCTGCCCCTGCCCTCATCCTCCTGCCACTGCCCTCATCCTGCTGCCCCTGCCCTCATCCTGCCCCTGCCCTCATCCTCCTGTCACTGCCCTCATCCTGCCACTGCTCTCATCCTGTCNTCCTCCTGCCACTGCCCTCATCCTCCTGTCACTGCCCTCATCCTGCCACTGCCCTCATCCTGCCACTGCCCTCATCCTGCCACTGCTCTCATCCTCCTGTCACTGCCCTCATCCTGCCACTGCTCTCATCCTCCTGCCACTGCCCTCATCCTCCTGCCACTGTTCTCATCCTCCTGGCCCTGCTCTCAGAATGAGCAGTTTCACGCAAAGCCAAAGTGTGGCTGGAATTCGTTGATGGCTGGGGGTGGAAGTTTGGCCCTGGCTCTGCGCTGGTGCTAAAAGTGTCCCCTGTGTCCCCTCAGCCCTGCTCTGCTGCCTCTGAGCACCCTCAGGGCCAGGAAATCCCCGGCTCTGGAATGCAGAATTCCTGACTGTTCCTGCTTGGGCCTTGCTGGCTCAGATATTCCATTTAATCCTTGCAGGTATTGCCATTTTCACACAAGGCCAGCAGGAAGATGCTCGCTGGGGGGAGGCAGCAGCCCCTCAGCTGCAGCAACAGCTCCTGAAATGCCTTCAGCATCTTTTCATCTGCATCTGAAATGTCTCCTCGGAGCTGCTGCCTGCTAACCCCAAACACATCCGTGTTCCACAGGAACCTGGGTCTGATCTCTGCAGTCCTGGGCAGCACCGAGGGGCTGGGGGCTTCATTTTAAAGAAGGGCAGCATGGGGAGGGATTTTCAGAGATGGGCTCTCTCTCTGAAAGGCTGGAGCAGCCTCAGTTGCTGCCACTCGCTGAAATTAAAGGTTAAATTTAGCCAAAAAAGGGAAATGGTGTCTTCCATCAGCGAGCATTCGATTGCAGTGACATAACAATGCCACAAGAGCAATTTAATTCTTGGCATATTTAGAGGTGGCATTAGGGAGTGTACCAAGGTAGCAATTTTCTAGATAATCAACTTAATGTCTTCATTCTAAGCGCGTTTAAATGTGTAAGTTAATTAGGGGAGTTAATTTTCACAAATGGCAGAAAATCTGCATTTTTTCAAGTAAGCTTTTGCTTTATGGCGGTTCCTGATTCAGGGGAGCTGGGAGAGACAACCTGAGGCTGCTGCCACAGCCACGGCCTGGAGCAGGGGCAGATCCAGCCCCAGCCTGGGGTCTGTGGCTCCTGCTGCCCAATCCGAGCACCTCTGGGGCCAACGGGAGAACTTTCCTTGCAGCACATCCCAGAGGCGTAGAGAGCTCTGATCCAGCCCTGAAAATCCTGCACGAGCTGCAGGGGAAACCTGTGCTGAGATAAAGGAGAAAACGGAAATAGGAGTGAAGTGACAGAATCATGGAATGGTTTGGGTTGGGAGGGACCTTAAAAATCATCTCATCCCACCCCTGCCATGGCAGGGACACCTCCCACTGTCCCAGATTGCTCCGAGCCCTGTCCAGCCTGGCCTTGGACAAGCCAGGGATCCAGGGGCAGCCCCAGCCCAGGGCCTCACCTCCCTCCCAGGGAAGGATTTCTTCCCAATATCCACTCTGAATCTTCCCCAGTACAACACCACAGTGCTGGGCTGGATGGAAAAATGCAAGAAAGGACCACGATGAATGACTTCACAATTATCTCAAACCCTTTATGGCGAAATTCTGTAAAAGAGATAAAAGCAGACAGTGATATCTGGCCTCAGTGAAGCAAAAGGGAATTTTACCACATGCTTTAAAAGGCCTGGAATTTCAAATGGAGTCTGTAAAAGTTAAATTGCTCTGAATAGCAATGCCGTCTGTCCAAATTTAGCAGGGCTATCTGAGCCCACAGCAAGTGCACACGGATTAAAATAATGACTCCTTCCCACTTTGGAAAGCGTTAATGCCTTGGGTTGAAAAAGAAAGGATTTTTGGTGATTGTCTTCACTCACGGCCCTCTGAGGAGCTCTCAGCATCCCTCCCCTCCTCCCGCCTGCTGGATTTCTGCATATTTCCCTTTGGCCCCATTTTCATATTCATTCCATTTCATTCCACAGGGGACAATGGCTTTCAGCTGAAGGAGGGTAGATCTAGATGGGATATGGGGAAGAAATCCTTCCCTGGGAGGGTGGCAGGCCCTGGCACAGGGTGCCCAGAGCAGCTGTGGCTGCCCCTGGAACCCTGGCAGTGCCGAGGGCCAGGTTGGATGGGGCTGGGAGCAGTCTGGAACAGTGGGAGGTGTCCCTGCATGGCAGGGGTGGAGTAGGATGAGATTTAAGGTCCCTTCCCAAGCAATCCGGTCTGGGATCCACCCAAACAGCCTGAAAGCCCGAGCAGGGAGGGAGGAGTTTGCTCTTCCCGCAGCAGATGAAGGATGCAGGAGTGCAGGCTCGGAGGAAGGCAGCAGAGGCAGCAGAGCCGTGTCGGTCCCTGGTGTGAGTGGGAGCTGCAGGTCCCACGAGCAGCACGGACACCCCGGGCCGTGCTGGGACATCCTGCCCTGCCTTCGCGTCTGCGGAGGCAAAAGGGGAAGAACAGAACATATGGAACCGCTGGTTTCCACGTTTGCTCTGTTCCTGCTGCCCTGGGTGTGCATCCAGCCGTTGTTTTCCACACTAAATATCATCACCTGCACATTCCGGAGGCAGCCAGCGCCGCGGGAGCCCAGGGCCAAACAGCACAACCCCAAGGAAGCGCTGCTTCCCAGGACAGGCCACTTCCCTCTCTCCTGAGGGGAGCAGCTCCTGCTGTGTGTGCAAGGCTCTCACCCAGCAGCAAATCCTCCCTTGGCAGAGGCCGAGTCTGCACTGCGCCCATCGCAAACCGCAGTAAAATGTTTGTGAGTTACTCACACCCCCGAGCTGCCCTGCTGAGACAGAAGCAAGGACGGTCATTGTAGGTTTTGCCGGACCTTACGGACACAGTTTCGTGTGCTTTGGGGCTCTAAGGACCTCACGCACATCCACCTGCAGGGAGTCAGCTCCTGCCTGCGTGCGGCACCATCCCGTGGATCTGGGGAGGAAAGGGCTGCCACAGCAGCCACCCTGGGCTTTGAGGAAGTTGTTGCATTTTAGGGGAGAGGACGGGAGCTGGCAGAGCAGCCAGCTGTACCTCTGGGCACGGCTTTCCAAACCCTCCCAGCCTTTGGCTTTTCCAACGTGGTTTCCCACCAAGAAAAATGGAAAGCACAGCAAGAGGGGAAATAAAAGCCAGAGATTGAGAGCTGCTGCTTCTCCCAGAGCTGTGAAACAGGAGGGATTGAAGTACAGGCTATTCTCTATATGAAATAAACACCATTAAGGTATCCATTAACCTATGTGAGCCTTCAATTAGATCAGTAATGCTTTGAGGGAAGAACTGTTTCTGATGTATGCTTAGAGTGAATAATGAAAGATTGGCCCCCAGGTACTACAGCCCTATCAATAATAAACATTATTACTAAATAATAGGAACGAAGACTTGGAGTTAATATTTAAAATGTGCATGAGACCAAGGCATGCCCAAGCACATTTCACGGTAATTTTAATTGCCACCAGACAAATTGAATGAGGATGGCTGCTCACTCCAAAGGGTGTGAGTCTGTTTTGCTGAAGCACTCAGATTTTAGCTTGCTATTGTCAAGCCTATTTGGAGTAAATTGTGGGGAGAATTGCAATGAGAGCTGTAGTTGCCTAGCAAAGGTCTAAGATTTCCATTTAAAATTAATGTGAACTGTTTCTCTGGATCTGACATATGGGCTTTGAGAACCCCTGCCAAGATGTCAAGAGCTAGACTGCTCCCCCTCCAACTCCGAAAAAGCGCTGGAGGCAACTTTCTCCTGGTGTTTGGGCGCTTGGCTCCCGTGCGACACAAAGAGGCAGCGAACCCCGCTGCGGCGGGGCTGCACGGGCGGGCAGGGCTCAGCCCCCGGAGCGGGCAGGGAGCAGCGGCTCTGCTCCCCCCAGGGCCGGCCTGAGCCCCAAAACCTCCGGGGAGCCTCCTCAGCCTCTGCCCCGCAGCGATGTCACCCTCGGGGTGTCACCCTGTGTCACCTCCGGGGAAAGCTCCTCGTCCCGCCAGGTCAGTGGGAGCCTCGGCCACCCCCAAAGCCTTGGATTCTCCCCAAAAAGCAGCAGCGGGCACCTGCTCTGGGCAAACCCAGCCCTGCCCAGGGGCGGTGAGCAGGGCCCACCAGGCGGGCGAGGGGACCCGGGTGAGAGCCAGAGCCTCGCTCGGGGAGCAGCGCAGAGAGGAGCAGCGGCTGTGGGGTGGGACACACGCGGGACCCGCGCTTACAGCGCTGGCACCCAGCTGCTGCCGGAGCAGCTTTGGGAAGTGCCCCGCTCCTGCAGGAGCGGCAGCCGCTCAGCGCCTGTGGGCAGGTGCACGGAGGACAGTTCTGTTCCCACCGAGCCCCTTTCCAAACCTCTCAGCTCCTCCAAAGGCTTTTTATTGGGGCTCTTTGGAGCCCCCAGGCTTTGCTCCTCGCTGCAAGGGGAGGTTCTCCTGCACCAGGCAGGCTGGGCTGGTCCCCAGTCAGATCCCACTGCTCCCCCCATCATTCCCAGTCCTTCATCCTGCCCCACCCTGGGCACAGGGTGCTCTTCCAAATCCTTCAACTCCTCACCCACTTTCCACTCCACCAGATCAGCTTCCGATCTCCTCTTCCTTGGATACTTGAGCTTGCTGAGCATTTGAGAAAGTTCATTTCCCTTTAAATAATTTCCCCTTCCCCTCCAATACAAAGAATGCACATTTCTATTTGGTTTGCTTTCTTATTCTTTTTTATTTTTTTTCCCATTTCCCAAATTATACCCTTTTGGATAAGTGTGAAATTCTTTTCAGTGAAACACGAGGGCAATAAGAGTGAAATCTGCCAAGGGTTACACAGACTCAGAGATGAAACTGGCTCAGGAGGCAGCCTGGGGAAGGGGAACCACAGAGGAGGGGGGAAAGGAGAAAATAAGGTGTCTGAGGGATAAAGAATAGGTTCTAAAATGCGAGGAAACAATAAAGATACTAAAAATGGCTGTGGAAAGGCAGAAACGAATGCTCAGCTTCCCACACCATCTTTAGGATGCTGAAGGAAGTTCACAAATGAGATAAGATTGTGTCTGGATACAGAAAGCTGCTGTAAGACACAGAACAGGCTGCTCTGTGCTGGTTTCCCGTCCCTGAGCTGCACATTCCCCCTGGAGCCCTTGGCCAAGGCTCCGTCCTCATCCCTGGCTGGAGGGACCCTGCCCAGCTGTGCGGGGACACAGCCAGTTCTGTACAACTGCAGCTGTAAACTGAATTCCTGAGGTACACTCGGAGCTGTCTGGGACCAGAACTTGTTCCCATTGTCCTCCCCACAAGCACAGCCTGACGTGGCTCTGAGGTCCACAGGAGCCTCCTCAGGACTGGACGAGAGCAGCTAACCATGAGCAGAAATAATAATTCCAGTTATTCCTTCTTTTGGGATGCCAACATTGCCTTTAACAGCTGGATCCTCTGTGGAAGTGGGAGGAGAGACAAAACTGAATTGACAAGGAGGAATCAGAAGAAAAGAGCCCAGTGACGCTTTTCCTGTGCAGTTACAGCTCCAAAGCAGCATTCCAGGTCCTGCCTGTCAGAGCAGGGGACAGGCCCAGGTCCCGGGGAAGGGAACTGAGACAGGATCAGGGGATGGGTTGGATTGGAAGGGACCTCAAAGCCCACCTCATTCCATCCCATTGCCACTGCCCCGGGATGCTCCAAGCCTCATCCAGCCTGGCCCTGGACACTCCAGGGAGGGGGAGTTGCTGACCTGTCTGGGCACCAGGAGAGCTCCTCTTGCTGTGAGACAGGACAAATCTGGCCCGAGATCCTCTGGCTGCACTGGCACCCGCAGGAGGGGAAGGCTCTGAGCCACCAGCTCTCAGCCAGGGTCAGCCACGGCCCCCCAGCCCGTCTGCTCCGTGCCCTTCTCGTGGCTCCGAGCCAGGCTGGCGGCAGCCCCGCTGCCCTCCGGAGGTGCGAGCTGGGCTCCCAGCCGAGGCCTGGGGTGCTCCACGTGTGTCCATCGCCCCGGGGGCCCTGGGCCCCATTCCCTGGCTCCCGGACAGACACGTGCAGCAGAGCGGCTCAGGACACGGCGCTGGAGACGGCGTTCCCCGTGGAGAGACACCAGGGAAATGTTTTCTGGTGGTGGAAATAGTCTGGGAGAAGAAACAAAACATGCAGACACACACAAAGACGTTGGCTTTTTTTGTTTAATCTGACTTGGACTCTGCTGAATTGGTTCATTGTTTGTGGGGGAATCTGAGCAGAATTAATGACTGGCGCAGGCAGGAAGAGGCACTGTTTGCAAATGCAGTGGCCAGACATTCTCCAAGATCTGTAATCTAATTTAGCTTGGAGAGTTAATGATTTTAATGATTTGTTGTGATCTCAAAACAACTGTTAGGAGATAAATCTACATCATTAAACCTATTATGATGTTTTGCTTCATTTAGCAAATGGTGTTTTTTGTTCTGAAGACGCCCACATTTTAAACAAGCAGAGGGGTCAGCTGCTGATGGTGAGGAACAATTTATTCCCAGCTCCCTTGGAGACTGCAATGAAAGGTGTCCTTGGGAAAAAATAATTCCTCACAAATGTTATTGACTGTTTTATAAACAGCAGGCTTTGCTGGAGCTGTGATGTGTGTCAGCCTGAGTGTCTGGGACCAACCTGACAAGATTCCTGCCAACGGCCACCGATGGTTCAGGATCACTTGGTGTGAGCTCCAGTTCCTTCCCAAGGAACCCCATGGGACTGCCACGCTCTGGGGGCTGAGCCTTGGGGCACCAGCAACAGCAAGAGAGAGGTGGCGACATCAAGGAGCCTTTTAAGAGCCGCTCAGCTCTGGGTGGGGAATTTCACTGCTGATTTTGGAAAGACAGGTCCAGGTCCCAGAGCACGGCAGGCCATGAACCCTCCTCCTGCAGGACACGTCCATGGGGAAAGCAAAGGGCCACTGACAGACCCCATCCCACAGCTGCCATTCCAGCTCTTCCTCCTGCCCTGCACCTCTCCTCTGCTCCAAGACCCAGCTCATGGAGTCATGGAACGGTTTGGGTTGGAAGGGACCTTAAACCCATCCAGGGCCACCCCTGCCGTGGGCAGGGACCCCTTCCACTGCCCCAGGCTGCTCCGAGCCCTGTCCCAGCTGGCCTTGGGCACTGCCAGGGATGGGGAGCCCACTCCTCTCCAGGGAGGTTCCCTTCCTCTTCAGGAAGGAAAGGTCTGTGTAGGACTGACACATGAAATGTGCATTTCATTCCTCCGAGAGGGGCTGATCCCCCCCTCATTCTCCCACTAACACGGAGCACGATCCTCCCACCCACTGTGGTGCCACTGCGCCCTCCCATCTCAGCTTCCTCTGACCTGTTCCGTTCCAAAGCCTCTTACGCTGCCTGGGAAGAGGGCGGAGGACAGAGCAGAGAGGGCTCTGTGTTTTCTGCCTTTTTGTGCCAGTTATTTACACAGCACAGAGCAAACAATCAGCCCCTCTTCCCTGTGAGCTGGAGAAGTCTATTACAATCTGACTACATTTGCCTAAGCTAAATATTTTATACATTTCAAATATGATGCAAAGAAAAAAAAAAATCTGTAAACAGCAATGCCTGATTTTTTCCTTGCTCAGCTGCTTTTTACTCCCTGGGCAGGGAGGGATATTTTGGTTCTTCACTCCCATTCAGCAGCCACCACCAGGGCCCTTCAGCCTAGCTGGAATGTCTGACTGGCACAGGGAAGCACGGGAGGCGAGCAGGGAGAGGAATGCACTCGTTTGTTGTGGAAGTGAAGCACCCACTGGGGCCTGAGCTCTGTCCTTGGAGCCTTTTAATCCCCCACACTGCCTGGAGAGCACAGACCTGTCACTTTAATAACCCAGAGCAAATAAAACCCAAAGAAGATTCCTTTCCGTTGTGTTTGTTTGGGGGAAGCTTCTTTCTTGAGCTCTGAATATGGGGAATACATTTTATTACCCACTGTGACATCTCCAAATGCAGCAACCGAACTGCACTGGAATGGAAAGTCATGTCCTGCCCTCATGCGTTGCTTCCATCCCCAGAGATTCCTGTTTCTTGTCCAAGGGAGGAGACAGGAGGCTCTGGAGCTGTGCTCACACCCCCTGGGCCCCAAACACACAGAAAAGGCTCTGAAGTCCTGGAGATCGTCCTCGCCTGGGTGGCAGCTGCTGTCGGACACGGGGCTGCAGCTCCACACAACTCTGCATTCCCTGTTTTACGAGGAAAACCTCAAAGTCCATAAAACCCAAAAATGTGGACACTTGTATTCCATATTGGAGAGCGAGTAAACAAATAACCCTGCCAAAGAAACAGAGCCTTTCAAACCTGGGTGGGAACAAGGACTTCTAGAAAATAGTGGAATTAGGGGATTCTTTCTTATCTGAAGCTTAGAAGCTCAAGGTCATTTTGGTGCATCCAAGCCTTTCCTCGGCACGGAGCCATTAAACTCTTGGGGGCATTTGGGCACAGAAAACATCTGGTGCCACACTCAAAGTCAGCGCATGGAGATGATACAAATACAGCTGAAAATGTGATGGTTTCATGGTGGTTGTGCTTGCCAGAAGAACGGTGAAGATGGGGTGCTCTGTTCTGTGGGGACGCTCCCATGATTTCCCATTTTCCTGTTCATCATTTTGGCCACCATTCCCCTGCCAACTGTTGCAGCCACGCCTGGCTGTGCTGTGATATTTGGAAAGTGCCCTCCAGGTAGAACAAATGTTGGTTTATTTGCTGGGTGGAAATTCGTTAAATAAATCATAGATTCATCGTGGCAGAGGAAATTAGCAATAAGCTGTGCCTGGAAGGTTGGACATATTGTACTTCAAAATAAGCAGGAGGCCACTTTGCAATTCAAAGGAGATATATTGGGAAATGGGAAGGCACATCTGTTAATCATTTTTCCCAATACCCAAAAGGTCCCAGCAGAGCCCTGCTCCAACACCGTGTGCCTCTTTTAAATGAACTTCAATGCCTGCTCTGCCAGGACAAAGGCTTGGGAGCTTTTTTGTGGAAGCTCTGATGTCCTTGGCTGTGTTGGGAGTGGGGCTGTGCTTTCCACGCTGGGGGAGTCCCATATTATTATTATTATTATTATTATTATTATTATTATTATTATTATTATTACTGCGTTCGCCTTTCCCTTGGCAGCGCCGTGGGGCGTTGTCAGTCTGGCAGGGGCTGACATTTCGCAGGCTGCGGCCTGGGGTGCTCTTTATTTGACAATTACTCACAAGTTTCCCTGGAAAAGAACCCATGGAAAGGCTGTTCCTGAGAGCTCCCTCCAAGTGACATCTGATGAATTTAAATAACGGGTTTGAGCACTGCTACCGCTCCAAACATTTCTACATTTATTACAACCTTTACAAAGCCTTTGTTCCTCTTCCTGATCTTTCACAACCCTGATCTACCTGGAAATATTTCAAGTGAGCATTTGAAAAGGATGCTGGAAGCCTACAGATCCTTTGCCTGTGTTTGGGGTAGCTGTAGGTAGTAAATGTTCTTCCTCACCGAGGGATATGAGACAGGGACTGTTCCCTCAGCAGCTCTTGGGTCAGGCGATGCATTTGCATTTTCTCACCTCCAATAACGGGTGAAATCAGAACTTCAGCTTTTCATGTTTTCACAGAATCGTGGAATGGGCTGGGTTGGAAAGGGCCCTAAAGATCTTTTAGTTCCAAGCCTCTGCCCTGGGCAGGGACACTTCCACTGGGCCATTTTATGGAGAGAGAGACTTCAACAACTGAAATGTAAAAACCAGAGTCCACGACAGACCTGGGCATGAACTCCTCCCTCCCCATCCCCAGTGCCAGCTCACACACGGGTTTGTCACCCCTCCCACAGTCACAGGGGCCCTGCTCAGATGACTGCCAGCAGCTATCATTATTTTTTTCACCCTTAAACTACCCAGAGAAGAAAAAAAATGGTGAAAGAAAGGCCAGCGCAAGTTCAGCTGAAGCAGAAGTGATGCTCGTCGCTGCAGGGCAGTTTGAACTGAACTCCAGTGTAGTTTAGATAAACAAGGATTAATTATCTTTCTGTTAGTCTGGGAGGCAACTGATAGCACTTATAATTAAATTATTTTGCAGTTACTATTTTCTGAGTGCTTAACCAAGAAGCAGCATAAAGGTAGGGGTTTTTTTCATATCTTGCAGAATAGTTTCATGTTTAGAATATTTTGTTTTACTGTATTAGCTTGTGTAAACTGTGGCACTGCATGTTTCCCTTTGCTTTTATTTGCCCATTGGGTCATTTACTTATTGGAATTGAAGTCAGAAGTGGTTTGCTCTCCCAAACAGCTCTGAATTTCTAATAAATATGTAAATAATATATCTCTGAGCTGTTGCCCTTGGCATTTGTTCCTACATTATCCTCGGCAGTGGTTAGTCTGCTGTGAACACACACTTGTTTTACTTGGAAGGAATACGCATGATGGAAACCGCGCTCGGAGTCAGGGGTGCTTGCCCTCGCTCTGCTGGGGCTGCGTGGCAGGAACAGCCCCAAAGAGGCGAGGAGGGGACAGAGATGCTGGGGACAGCAGAGGAACAGCCCCAAAGAGGCGAGGAGGGGACAGAGGAGCTGGGGGACAGCAGAGGAACAGCCCCAAAGAGGCGAGGAGGGGACAGAGGAGCTGGGGGACAGCAGAGGCCCAGCCCCGAGCAGTACCCAAGCACAGGGTCAGCGCTGGCACCTGCCCCACTCCCGTCCCAGAGAAACCCCGACTGTTCCACCAAACCTGACCCTGGGATGAGGGGATGCTGCCACAGGGGAACAGGAATTCCAGCAAGCCCTGGAATTTCTCTGGTGTCTGCGTCCCCCAGGGCAGCTCCCAGCAGGGGCTGCCCGCAGGGACTGGCAGCACTGGTGGGCGCAGGCTGGAGCTCAGCAGGGAGGGAGCAGAGCCAGGCTGAGAGGGACTGGGGATGTGACAGCGCAGGGAGCGGGCAGTCAGCGGCAGGGGCTGGGGGGCGAGGGCGTTCTTCAGGGCATTCTCAGGGTGTTCTTCAGGGCATTCTCGTTCTGTGCTCCTGGTGCTTTATCAACAAAATGCCCTCCTGTAGCCACTTGGCCTTTGGAGATTATTTCCCAGGGAAGCTGTCATCACGCGGCTGATTAATTACTCTAATAATCATAATTTTTTTTCTAATAAAACACTCTCTTCCCATTCATTAACTACATTGCAGGTAGGTGACAGTGGTAATTATTCTCTGGGAGTACTTCTGAATTATCTTTTCTAATCCAGCCTGTGCTGACATTTTTGAGAGAAAAAAACATTTTGTCTCTCTTTCATGAGCGGGGTAACATTTGAATATGCAAACAGTGTCAAAGCGTGCCCTCAGGATGTTTTCTTGAGCTATGATTTATGAGCTCTGGCCATTGTATTTGCTATCATAGACCTAGAAAGGTCATTAGACAAAGAGGTTTTCCCTGTAGGGCTCCTTTGCCATCTTTATCTGCTGATATTTTAATTTTTTTTCCCAAGCTTCAAGTGGGAGAAGTGCTGTGAGTTCCCCCATGTGCCTCTGCTGTTTATTATTTATTTATTCACGAGGGGAATAGTCCTGTGCAGTGCTTTAGGCACGGAAATCCACATTTCCAACCTTTCAGAAGAGATCTGGTCATGCCATGCCCATCAGGGCTCCCAGGTGTGCAGCACACACTCAGTCCCTGGGGTCTTTTGTCTCTGGGAATGGGAATTTCCACCCAAGGGCCGGAATTCCACCCTCTCCCTGCATGAGGGGGGAGCTCACCCAGCTCTCCCACACTCACACAGAGTCCCCAGCAAGATGGAATCGCCATGGCCAATGGTTCATATTTGATAATCGGGGGGAGAATCCAGAATATCCCAGGTGCCCCCGCCTGCAGAGCCATGGGACCAGCGTGGATCCCCTGCCCCCAGCGGGGCAGGTTCTGGCCCACAATTAGCAAAGCTGGGTAAATAAAACAACAGCTGCTCTGTAAATATGAGTCTGGTGTTTAAATTAACTTTTCCTTGCCCTTGCCCCTCCTGTTCTTTGTTCCCTGCAATTGGTTATTGGGATTGGGTTTACTTGGGCAAACATTGCCAGAAAGCTGCCAAAAGTCCCAGGTAGAAATATTGAGGGAAAAAGAAATGCATATCCATGAGCAGGAACGGTGGAAAAGTCACTCAGACATGTGTGTTCCAGGGAATCATAAAGGAACTGGGTTGGAAGGGACCTCTGGCATCATCCAGCCCAAGCACCTGCTCGAGGAGGGGACAGCTCCAAAGTTCCATCAGCTTTGTCCAAATTCAGTGTATGGAACTCGGTGAAATCGAAGCAGCCAGATTCCAGTGGAGAGGAGCAGCTGCCAGAATGACAAAACAGAGAACTCTGGCCACTGAAATCCCGTTCTCTGTCCTGTTGTTCTGGGTGTTTCTGCAGCTGCCTCTCCCCCAATTCCTCATCCTGCCCTGAGCCTGGGCCTGACCCCACTCCTGCCACCCCGACCCTGGGTCGCTTTCCAACCTGCCGGGTCCCAGCTGGCCTCGTGACACTGCTCCCGTCCAGCGGGAGTTAAACTGAGGGGTGTGCTGGGTACCGGCCCCACAAACAAAAAGCTCTTTAGCAATGCTTGTCTTGGCTGCTGCAGAGCTCCAGGCGCTCGAGCAGAGGCTGCTGGAAGGGCCTAGGGACACAACAGCTCTGCTCCCATGTTTGTTAAAGTTCCAAGTTTGCAGCCAGCCTGGGAAAAATGAGGGTGAATCAATGTCTTCATGTTAAAGCTGGAAGCCAGCCTGGGATCTTGTAATTCCTGTGCTGTGCCCTGAACAATTCCTGTGTCCCCACAGCTCTGTCACAGCAGCACAGGCCTCAGCTGGGGCTGGATCCTGCACAGACTGCTCTGGATCCTGCACAGACTGCTCTGGATCCTGCACAAACTGTTCTGGATCCTGCACAGACTGCTCTGGGAGCAGCACAGACTGNTCTGGATCCTGCACAAACTGCTCTGGGAGCAGCACAAACTGCTCTGGATCCTGCACAAACTGTTCTGGATCCTGCACAGACTGCTCTGGATCCTGCACAGACTGCTCTGGGAACAGCACAAACTGTTCTGGATCCTGCACAGACTGCACTGGATCCTGCACAGACTACTCTGGATCCTGCACAAAGTTCTCCAGGAACAGCACAAAGTGCTCTGGGAGCAGCACCTATGCACCGTTACAGGAGTAAAGGACAGGGGAGAAACAGGACAGCGCTCCTGTAGCTGCACTAACAGGCAGCAAACGAACCTACAGGGATTGCTCTTCCAGGGAACAGATTAAACTGTGAGGGAAAGAACTGCCCCAAAATACCAAAATTGGGGTATGTCCTGTTTAGAGATACTGTGATAGCCAGTTTTTGTTGTCAGAACATTAAAAGGTCTTCTTGGCTGTGTGAAAATGTCACCTTGTGACACTCTTGGTCAGGTAACAACTTGCTGGAATATTTACTCCTCTATTGCCAGTGCAGCTGACCTTAACAGTCAGCAGTAAAAGTCCACACACAACCGGCTTCAGAACTTACTTAGAAAGCCCTGACTGCATGTTTGTTCTTAGTTATATTGCCAAAACCAGCCTTTTTTGGTCTCCATACCTCAGGGCAGTCTCTGTTGTGCTACTGACAGCTGCACACAGATCAGTGAAGTTTCTCTCTCGTGATGCTGAGTACCCTCGGTGCCCCAAGTGCCACCTCAGCACTGCAGGGAGATGCCCCCAGCCCCTGGCTCAGCTGGATCAGCGAAGGTGGATCTGGGGTGGAGGGAAGGAAAAGCCAGAGCTGTTTTAGAGACAGAGCTACGAAAGAACGGGATCGCTTGGGGTTACCTTGGTTTTGCTGCTGCCCTCCGAGAGCGGCACTTTCACACCAGCGTCCCAATTCCCCGCTCAATTTCCAAACCCTTATTAGCTGCCTCTGTTGAAACCGAAATGCGAGGGCTCCAAACACCTTTGCTGTGTTTGTTTTCGCTGTGCTCCCTCCCGCAGGCCCTGTGCCCACAGAAAATGGCTTTGTGGAAGTGTTTGCTCAGGGAAGAGCCCGAGCGCAGCCGGGGCCACAGCTCCGCTCCTGGGTGGAACGGGAATGTGCCAGGATTGCAAATCCGAGGCGTTTGCAGCCCTGTCGTATCATCCCCACCATTTCAGCTCCCACTCAGCACAAGCCCGAGGGCAAACTCAGAATTGAGGGCTCCTTGAACTCGAGAAGTGTTTGTGCATCTGGAGAACCGAGGCGAGACAGAGCAGCCAAGCGCAGCCCGACCTCCTGAGCAGCTCACGCTGCCCCCGGGCTGGGGAGGGATGGCCGCTGTCCCCTGGCAGCCCGAGCATGAATTCCCATTATTAGCTTTGCAGTTCGGGCCCGTTTTGTCAGCGTGTGACTGCAGCACTGCGGCTTCCTGCCGGGATCTCATTGTGCCAGTTCTACCTGGTGCCCCTGCTCAGCTGAGATCACTGCTGTGTCGAGCTGGGCTCCATGGCCCTCGTGGCTCCCTTCCAGCTCAGGATATTCCCTGATTGCTGCCTGGTCTCCCGGCTGAGGCGGGTCCACAGCCCCTGGCTCGGCATCCCGAACACCATCAGTTATCAGAGGTGCTCCCTTTGCCGTCGGTGCCAAAGGACAGTTTGGCCACGGGAGCTGGCAAAGCCGATGTGACTTCGAGCAGACTTTGATAATTCATCTCTGCCTGCACAGATTCTCCTTTATTAAATATGTGCTGGAGTGTTTATCAGATTTCCAGGATTATCAAGGACAGAACCACGTGTCTATGAAGGCACAGAACCACAGGCTTTTCTCCAGCTCCTCACAGCAGCTCTGACTCTCCCAGACCCTTCCCCAGCTCCTTTCCCTTACCTGGACACTCTCCAGCCCCTCAAATTTTTTCTTTTTGAGTGCCCCAGAACTGGATTATTTTCCTCACTAGGGGAAGAACCCATCTTGAATCAATCTTGCCTCACCAATTAAGGAGAAGTAATTAGCTTTGTGTATATATTAGTGTAACTGGCAATGTTTACCCAACATGTGTGTGTGCAGGAAATCTCTCTGCGTGCACCCCAGCCTGCACAGCTGGCTGAGCATCACCACATCTGTGGGAGCTCCTCCCGACAGCACCCTGGGGAATCGAGGCCCAGCAGCTTCCAGGGGTGACTGTACGTGGTTATTTACTCAAAAACCCAGGGTTCAATCCATCAGACCCAGGTGGAAACACATGAGTATCAAATTCAACAAACAGCTGAAAAGAACAGTGGGTGTGAGCAGGCTGCAGGGCAGTGCTCGTGCATTCAGCCCTTCCAGGCCCTTTTTTTCCAATTCATCTTTCCTTTCCAGTGGATCAGTAACCTCTAACAAAAGATCTGTCCTTCCTAATCATGCTCTGCCCTCCTCATCCCGTCCCCTCTCCACACAAACCCCATTCCGTTTGTTGAGCCCACGCAGGAGCCCCGGGGCTCTGGAAAAGTCTTTTTCAGCATGATTATATTCAAGCCCGGCCTCTGCTGCCCCTTCCCCTCGGACTGCCACTCACCATCGCACGGCTCCGGCGCTCTGCAGATCCAATGTGACAGCAGCGCTGAGACGTGTTCGTGTCCATACAGCAGCAACAAAAAAGGGAGGAAATACATCTCTCCATGTGCTTGTTTTTGAAACGATAATGGAGAATCCCATTGTTTGCACACTCCTGCCGCACCTGATTGCTCTGTTCCTTTATTCGGGGTGCTCAGAACAGGTGACTGACACAGACAGTGACAAATATTTGCTGTGGCAGATGATTTCCTGCGAAATCCGGGAATCAGTTCCCCTGCAAAGCTTCCTGGCTGCTAAACTCTGCTTTTTCATTGTTCACTCTCAGTGTCTGGGCAGGTAAAACTTCAAACAGCAAAATCTGCTCTAGAATTTCTGTTCCTTTCTTCTACCCTTTTTTTCCTCTTGAGTTCAGGACACTTTACCCACTTTCATTTCTCTCCTGCTACAAATCCCAGCTCCAGTGAAGCCAATGAGAACTTTCCCTGTTAGGCAAAAAGCCATTTTTACTCTAAATTAAAGCCACTTGTACTTAAATATAAAATCAAGTAACCTCTTCTGATAAAAATAAAATATGCACTGGGTACACCACAGGTTTGAATGCCAGATCTGACAGACATTGGACACTCTCTCTGTGACATATATAAGATATAAATCAATATATATGAGATATATACACAGATATTAGCCCACATAACTGTTGGGTGATAAGAACTGTCCTCACATCCTGAAAACCGTGATTGGGATTTATTTATGCTCCCACCTGGAGCTGGAGCAGCTCAATAATAGAGTAATTAAGTCCAATATTATATATGCTAGATGATTTAATAAGCATATCATAGTCAGTTACAGAATAAGCAGTAAAATACTCCGAGGTGTATAAAACATCAGCTGGAAGATGCAAACTGCGTGTGAGGGCAGTAAAAATCCAGATGTTGATCTGTATTTCCATTGTTTTGTCCCAGAGTCCTTGGTAACCTTGAACGAGCTCTCCCGGAGTGAGTTTGCCATTTCGAGAGGGCGCAGGAGCAGCCTTGGGGAGCGTGGGCCGCTCCTGGAGGAGCGCAGGCTGCGTCCGCAGGGTCAGCCCTGCCCTGGGAGGAGGCAGCTTCACCCCAGGAGCACCCCAGGAGCAGCCCCGAGCCCTCGGTGCCCGCTGCTCCCGATGCTCTCTCTGCCCCCGGGCTCCCATCACATCCAGCACTCACGCAGCTCCTGGTGAGCCCCGGCAGCATCCCCTGCGTGGAGGCTCCTGCCCTGCCCGCACACTCTGCTCTTTGCCTTCGTGACAAAAGCAGGGGGCATTGGGAACTTCTGACTTTGGAATCGAGGCATAAATCCCCCATCAAACCAGCGAGTTCTCCATCTCTGGTACTTTCTGTTCTATTTTCGAGAGCAGGACAGGGAACGGGGAATGGACTGCACTCTGAAAGCCCCTGCTGGGCTCAGTGTCACGACCTGATGGCCACCCAGAGCTCAGGACGGGACATTTACAGAAGATCTTTTGCACATCCAGGGACTTCTCACCACTTTCTGCAGGACCAGGGCGGTCCCACCCTGGCCGGCAAAGATCGGCAGGTGACTCGCTGAAATTTAGGGTAGGAGAGACTCTCAGCCCCCCTGGTAAATGTGTTTCTCTCACTAATAAAAGGTTATTGTAAGAAGTCGAATGGAAATGTATTTGTGTTTAACAATTAAATGTAATTGGCAAGTGCTAATGGCTCTGTGATCGCAAAACTGGGGGAAAAAGCAAAGAGGAAGAAACTAGTTTGAAGGGACTTTATCTAATTTCATTTTAATTAGATCCTTTTTCTAACTGAGTTTCTAATTTTTCAATTAGCAATTAGCAGCTGCAACTCATTCTGAGCGTCACGAGGTGCCAGAGACACTAATTACACCACAGGAGTAGGAGGCTGAAAATGAGAAATAAAATTATCCATGAATGTTATTAGAAGAAAGGAATGATTACATTCTGTAATAATATACTGATGTGAGCCTAATTAGATTGAAGGATTGGGGGGAAAATAGGAGATTTAAAAATGGAGTCTATTTAGGAGCTTATAGGTCACCTTTTTGGCATTAATAACGATTAGGTGTGCATGGCTTGGAGCAGAGGCAGCGTGGGAGCCAGGCTGCGTCTGCCAGGCGCCAGCGAAGGGCCCAGGGATGCGGGGAGGTCCTGCTGGGGATCTCCGGATCTCCAGGAACACAACATTACCTCCCAACATCCCCCTGCACTTTGTTCTGCCCTAGGAACGGGCAGGGGTCGCTTACACACCTCCTTTTGACATCCACGGCTGAAAGGAAATACAAAAGTCCCTTATTTTCACAATTTACGGGTTACAGCAGTCCCCACTCTCCTGACAGGAAACCTCCACCCAGGCCCTGATCTTCACTGAGGACAAAGGAGAATCTGAGGGAGAAAATGATTTATTCCCAGCAAGAGGGGAACCAGTGCAAACCTGGAAAGAGCCACTTGATAGCAAAGAGGGAACGTTGCTCTGAGTCCATTTATCTCCCCGTTTAAAACACACCGATTTTTCTTTATGAATCAATAATCTCTTACACTTGATTTAATAAAGGGAGTGACCTCTCTGCAGCTCCAGTGTGCACAACCTGCAGTCTGGAATCACTTCCAGGGGCCCCAGGAATAAATGATTACATCCAAATGTGCTTCTTAATAAAATTTATGAGCCCCCATTCATCCCAGTCCCCTATTTGTCTTTATATATCTCCCAGCATTTGCCACTAATTATATTCCTCTTTATAATCTGGGCTCCCCAGTTAAGGGCTGTAATTGATAGCTTCTGAAAATCACTAATTCCAAAATGGACCAGAAGGGTTTGTCCCACTGTTCCCCCCCCTCCATTACTCCTTTCCCTCCCATCATCCCCAGCCCTAAAACTCTTCAGAGCTTATGGAAGATCCAGTAATGGGTCTGCGATAAGGGAGGGAAAAGAGCAGTGACTTTAACCCAAATTCTTTCCCATCAGTTGATGGGAAAGGAAGAGGAGAGTGCCCAAGGAGCAGGAGAGCAGCCCCTGCCTTCCCCTGCAGCCTCCCCACAACACCTGGTGGTGACTGCGTCCCAGGGGGACAGATCAGTGCACGATGACAACTGAAACTGGGGGGAAAGGGGGAAAAAATCTCTTCCCTTAAAATTCGGTTGTTGCAGCATATGGTCCTCACGAGGTGGGAATTCTCTTTGCAAGAGGCTCTGCTTTGTTGTTGTGTGATGCCAGAGTGGGGTGGTTTAGGGGCAGTGGGGGCAGCCCTGAATAAATAAACCAGAATTTTATGGCAGGTGAAGGGAGGCAGAGAGGCAACAAAGGGAAATAAGGAAGGACAAGTCAGGGGCTCGATTCTGCCTGAAAATCTGAGCTGGTCCAGCTGGAGAGGGAAGTGCAGAGAGAGGGGACCCCGTGTGACCAAAATCCTCCTGCTCCCACCCGGCCCTTCCCGGCTGAGCAAGCTCTGGGATCCTCGCTCCTGCTGCCGGATCGGCAGAGCTGAAGAGGTTTGGCAACTTCCAAAGCCGATCTCATCATTCCCTTCCTGATCTGCCTCTTTTTCCTACGGCGGTTTCACCCGAAGCTTGCAGAGGCCAGAGGGAGGATGATGCTCCAGGACCAAGGGGGGACAGGCAGGCTCTGCTCCCGCCGAGCCCGGGCTTTTCCCGTTCCTCCCGCGGTGAAGTTTCGCTGCCGGCCCTGCCCCTGCTGTCAGCAGTGCTCTGGGCTCCGCTGCGAGTTCCTGACAGCAAAACTTCTGCTGAACAAAAGCTCCGCTCAGGAAAAGCCAACAAACCAACATCGACCCCCGTGGTGTCCCAAGGGTCCCTGTCCCACCCTCCCCACGGAGCTGCAGCGGCTCTCCCACAGCTCCCGTCCCAAGCTCTGCTCGCAGCAGCGTGAGGACATTTCTCCTCATCTGACAGCCCCAAAATTCCCACAGAAATCCGGGCAGGCTGCTGGAACAGGCACCAGCCATGATCCAGCCCGTCCTGCCCCAGCCCAGGCTCCCAGGGACCCTCCCCGTGCGCCCAGGGCTCCGCAGCCACAGCCAGAGCTTGGATCCCGTCTCTTCCTCGGCTGCTTGGGCAGTGGCATGTGTAAAACCAGCCTATAAATTAATCTTGCATTTAGAAGCTGGTTAATAGTTCTGGCCCATCATCTCCTGCCAGAAATCTGCTGCATCTGCAGAGCTTGAGGGAGTAAAAAGGAAATAAAAAAGAGGGATGAAGTACTCAGGAGCACTCTGCTCTGGTTTGGAGCTGCACAGGCAATATTTCCAAGAGCCCCACAATAAATTTGAAAGCCTAACTTTCAGAAAAAGCCCGTCAATCACCTCAGGCACTTCCACTCCACAGTCATTTAAGACTTCTTTTAAAAATGCAGGAAGTCCACATGTTAGGTCTACAAAACAAGGCTGTTTCTTTCCCTGTTCAGATTTTATTTCTCCACCAGGACAAGGCCAAACTCTCACCCATCATCCTTCTTCCCTGTGGCCATCAGAGGCCCCTGCCCAGTCACCTTTCCATTTCACTGCTTAAAAGCCTTGCGGGCTCTGGCACTCGTGCCAACAAATCTTGGGAGTTTGTGTTTATTCTTGGGAGCATCACAGGGCCCAGCGCCTGCAGAGCCAGTCCACAAGACTATTTTAAGAAAAATCATCACTTCAGATCCAATTCAAAAGGCCTCCAAATCTCCAGGAGGCTTCACTTGTCACACAGATAAAACATGTAAATAAACAGATGCTTGCCTGGTGGGCTGTTTGCAAAATAAACAAACGCTTTTCTAGAAATGCTCCTTGGAAGGGAATTTTGCTGTGAATTCAGGTCGAGTGCAGCCCGTGGAGAGCAGCAGAGTCCCCATGGAAGGGACATTCCAGACAGGCACATCCCTCACCCCGAGCCCAGGGCTCCGCTTCCCTCCCAAGCTGTTTTCCACCCATCCAGCCCTGGACCTGGACCTGGTTTTCTTCCTCCCAACCTTTCCAAGAACCACACATTCCCAACAAATACTTCCTCCACCTCATCTGACACCAAACAAGCAGGAAAGATCTGGCCCATCCCCAGAAATCTCTGTGCAAAGCTCCAATTTCCCAGCGTTTGACAGCAACCAGGCCCAGACTGATGGCCCTGCTCTGTGCCTAAATCATTTAGCAACCAAAGTGTTCTGTCTCCTTCTCATTAGGAAAAAAAAATAAAAAATTCCAATAATCTCGTTATCCCAACGTGAATAACAGGAAAAAGACACCAAGAGTGGTGTTCCTTCAGCGCTGGGCCTGCCTGGGGTGGCTCAGCCGGCCCCAGCTCCCTCAGCACGGCCCTGCTCCCCAAGCTTGGCTCCAGCCAGGCCTCCCTGCGCTCCCTGCGCTCACCGAGGACTTTTATGTACTATTTTTAACTAACTTCAGTGGGAAAAGAATGTGTCATGGAGTGTTAAACTTTATGGAAATTCTCCTGGAGAATAACATCATTTCACGGCGCATTACTCCACAATGACCTGGTACTTGAACAATTAATTTTTAAGGTACAGCCTTTTTCTGCCTATGCTGTGTTTAGTTTTTCCTAACCCATCAACAAGACCAGGATTCCTTTTCTTTCCCTTTATGATCTGAGGAGACAGTTAAAACCTCCCAGCATGTGCTGCACTTCCACAATTCATCATGCAGAATATTCTGTTTGAAAACAGAGTGAGGAAGGGGAACCAAAATGCTCCAGGATTTACCTTAATTATTTCTACCTCATGAATCTGCTGCCATTTCTCAGCCTACCTTATTTTCTGCTGAAAGTCTTCCAGACTTTCCCAGGATGCACCAAAGCCAATCTGTTTATGAGGAAGTGGCAATCTGCTGTGAGTACCCGCTTCTAGGTCTGGCAAATAGCACCCTGAATATTCCCAGTGCTCCACGGGCATCTCCTGGGGTTTGTATTCCATCTTTCAGTGGTGCCCTCACACAGATTTCTCAGGTGTAAAATCTGTTCTCCCCCCCACCAACCTCAGCAGCCAACGGCCATCAAACCATTGTATTTCCAAGGCTGCCATGGGGCAGGATGTGGAACCCAACTTTCCACCTAAGAAAATTGCCAGAAATTTCCTTTCACTTCATAATTTATCCATGTCTGCAATTTCCATAGAACTGTGCAAAACAAGGATCAGCAAGTCATTAGAGCACATCCCTTCCAACCCATTTGATTTCATGGGGAAATTAATCAGGCTAAGAAATAACTCCCTTAATGCTGGACATGATTCTCTTCTGCTACACAAATCTCGTGGCTTAGCTCTGCCATCTGCATGTTAAAGTTGGATGTTTTGATCTCCATTCCCTTCAGTGCCCCCTGGCCACCCTCCCTCTGCAATGAATGAGCTCTGTGATGCCTTTCAAAAGTTTTGGTCATCACACATCCCAGCCTGGAGGGCAGGAGGCGCCCAGGGCCAGACCCTGCATGGATAAATCTGCTTTTTCTGCCATTCCCCCCAGAGCCACTCGGAAAAGCAGCTCCAGATTGGCCCCATGCCAGGACAGGAATCACCCTGGTCCAGGACTTGTGCAGAGCCAGGGATGTCCTCTGGCCCTAAAGGTCCTACCTCAGAGAGGAAGGAGATTTTTTCCAGAGCTGGGTGGTTTTTAGGCATAAAAAGGAAGCCAGGGGCAGCTGGGAGCATCCCAGAGCGTCACTGTCACGGCAGACACTCCGCTGTTCTGGCACTGACAGTCCCACAGAGGGAATCAGGAGCTGACACGGCTGTCGAGCTCCCTCCTCCCCCAGCAGCTCACCCTGGGCTGCAGAGGATGTGGGATGTGGCAGCTGCTGGCAGCAGGGCTGTGCTCTGGAATTCAGGAGATGGAGCGAAGCTCTAACTCTGAACTCACTCACACGGGGCTGGAGCTGGAGTCTCCCGGGTGCTTCAAACCATTCCTGTCCTGCCAAAGTTGTGTCCAGGGCTCGAGCAGAGAAATGAGAGGTGGGAAATATTCCCGTGATGGGAAGAGGGAGACAAGAGTCAGGAGGAAAAGTCTCTTAAAACAACTTGGCCTGTGAAATGAAGATGTTGTCTGTCACCCAGGGAACGTGTTAGGCTGGGTAATTATTCCCAGGCTATTCTCTGGCTCCACCAGCCAAAACGTTCACATCAAACTGGAGCACACAGAGCCTGTCAGTCACAAGCGATTTTTCAGTCTCAGTGAGTTTTGATGAAAAATGCAATTTACAAAAAGGAATCAACATTTCCCTTGCAAGACATCAATAAATGACACTTTCGGAGATGCTCCAGTACCTCATAAGCACTGTAGCTCAGATCCCTTAAGCATTTTCCTTATCTGCTGGGATTTTGGCTGGAACACAATTTCCTGCTCTCCCCGGAGCAGAGTCACAGGATGGAGCCGTGTACAGGCAATTGTTCCTGTCCAAGAGACCTCCTGGCACGGGGACTTTTAGCTCGATTTAAATTGACTCTGCTTCAGCTCTGGAGCTGCTGCACTTCCCTACCCTCCTACACTGGCTGCTCTGAAAAGTGGATGCTTGGAGCTAAAAGACAGCAAAACAAATCCCTGGCAATCGACCCCGGCGGATGGGCTGGCAGGGTTTGCTGTGTTTAATTGGACAGCTGCTCAGGATCAATGCGCTGCTTCCAACGCAGTCCCCACGGCCCCTCAGCCCTCGCCGTCTCCCTGGACATGAAGGTGATGGCAGCAGCATTATTTAATGCTCCTGGACACCGCAGACCCAAACACCCCGTCTGAGAGCTCAGGGCTGCCTGTCCGTGCTGCCCCAGGACCTGGACCTGCTGACCGGGGTCACCTCCCTGTTCCTCACAGCCCCCGGGGGCTCTGGGGACAATTCCTGCCGGGCCGGGGCTGCTGGAGCTCCTGGGCAAAGCTGCTGCGGGTGCAGCCCTGCCCTGGGTGGCAGCTCCTCACTGGGCTCCTGTCCCTGTCCTGGCCGGATTCCAGCCTGTGCTGCCCAGACATTCCCACCGGGATCCCCCTCCGCAGCCTCTCCTCAGCCCGAGCTGTTGGACAGAGCTGCTGGGTCCTGGCAAACACAGGGAAGGTTCCATTCCAAACACTGGCTTTGGATTTTTCCCAGCAGTGCTGATGGACAGGTTGCAAAGTGCTTTAGTATCCATTGGCATAAAAGTGATTCCACATCTATCGATGATTTCAAGTAAACAATTCACTGCTGCATCTGGGGAGCTTAAATTTAAAGTTTTAAAGCATTTGAAGTCCTGTGTGTGAGTAAACCAATATCAGAAATGTAAATGACCCTGTGCTGGGGAATCCTACACGAACAGACAACCCAAACAACCGATCCACCCTTCTCTCCTTGGACCACATCTTCCTCCTGGGAAAATCACCCTTTTAGCCACAAAATAGGAAAATAAAGTATATTTCCATGGTCAGTCTGTGCTGTGTAATCCACTGCCACAGAGACACTGATTTCCATCTACTACAGGCTTGGCCACTGTCCTTCACACAAGGGAATACGAGTACTAATAATTGTTGTTGTTGTTGTTATTATCATTAATAATGTTAATATTTTCCTCTGTGAGCTCCATAGGCTGCTCCGGGAGGGGATGAAGGCCCTTTGCCATCCCGGAGGCACTGCAGCCGCTCCGGTGCCAGCCCTGCCCGGGGTCGCGGCCGCTCACGGGAACGGCCCAGGCTGCGTGGGGGCTGCGCTGGGCTGGCCCCGAGTGAGGCCTTAGGATTTTAGCTTTTATATTTTCATATATTTGTAATCCTGCAATTCTTTAGTGTGTAACTCTGAGCTCCATACAGAGTGTGAGCAGCTGCTGTTCCCATTTTGGTCAGACACAGCAATTCCTCTCCAGGCCTGGGAATCAAGGACACCTCACTGTCTCAGGCCCCGAGAAATGGAAACAAGAGTGAGTTGAGGGGAGCAAGCTGAGAGGATGGGACTGCACTGCCTGAAGCTGGAATTGGACAATCAACCTCTGATAGGCAAATGGACAGAACTTCTATCTGTCCCAAAAACCTGTGGCTGTGTCCATCCTGGGTGTGGTCTCTGCGAGACTCCAGCACTGCCCAAGGTGCGCCCTGGGAAGGCCTTGCCATAAATCCCTGCCCTTTATCCTTTCTCACTGCCCAGCCTCTGCTCCAGGTTCCAGGGCAGCCTCTCCAGGGCATCTCGAGGAGGTGCCGGCTGCGGCCCGGGATGCGCTTCCCCTGCCTGTGCCGAGCAGCCGGGAAGCCGGCCGCGCTCCAGCTCCGCGAAACGCCCGCACACGGCACTCCGGACTGGGGCTGGGGCTCGGGAGTGCAGCCGGGGCTGGAATTTCCACCCAGAGCCTGGTTCCAAACGAAGCGCCCGGCACTAAATCTCACCCGAGGAGTTTCTTTTGTGTCTCTGGCTCCGTTTGTGCTGGGAATCGTTTACCCGCCGCCTTTAACTGCTAATACAGTTCCATGGAATGCAAAGTATAAATCAAAATTACTGGATCATTCAAACTCTGTCTGAGCCGTTGTTTATGTGGCATTTTTCTTCTCCTGCTTCTGCATGGCTGCAGAGACACCATCAAATTATGATATAGTGCAGACACCCTCCAACATCTTGGCAAAGTGCTGCGAATAAAACCCAGCACGGTTAATTATTTTCTTAGTTATACAGAGCATAAACACTAACGAAGAGAAAAGACTCTAAGAAAGGGCAGGTACAGCCAATCATCAGATGAATGATGAAGAAATGAAGTCGCTTCTAATTAAAATAAGAAAAAAACCCTCAGAAATGCCTTTGCCTGCATCCAGACGGGCACAGCCTCCCCTCAAACAAGACAGGAGGAGTGGAGGGATTGATCTGGGTGGGGTGTGGGAAGGGACAGGTCTGGGGGTGCTGTTTGTGCAAGGCAGAATTCTATTAAAAAAAAAAATTAAACAGTAACAACCAAAATTATGGAAAAGAAAGCCTTCCATGCAAAGAACAAACATTTTCCCACTGGGAAAAAATCCTAACCTTCAGCAGGCATGACCCAATAGATTCATAGACTGAAATTCCAGACTGTTGAGAGGGACAGAGGTGTTTCCTGAGAGAAATAAGGACTATTTAGAAATAACTCATCCTTCCCAGGCAGGAGCTGGAATCTGGCAAAAGGAAAGGGAAGAGAAGCTACAGTGGAAGGCACGAATCAAAGCCCTCTCTGTAAATCAAACCTTTCTGTTCATTAATCCCAAATTAGCACATTAAAATAAAGCAGCAGTGGATTAATACCCCGAAGTAACACCGGGAGCTGGGTGAGAAGTCGAGGTTAACGGAGTTGGTACTGCAGTGCATTAATGAGGACTCGGCCTCCCTGCTCCAGGGGTGCTCCTGGGATTCTGCTCTGCCGAGCAAGCAGCACGGGGCAGGCAGGGATGGAGCTGTGTCCCCGCAGCCAGCAGCAGGGAGGGCACAAAGGGACGTGTCTCTGGGAGGAAAACATCGGCACCTGAGGGACAGCACTTGGGAGTTTGCAGGGAATTGGTTCCCCTTTGGAGCCACTGCAGAAACTGGGGGCTGTTCTAGTCCTGGGAAAAACGGAGAGGCAGCAAAGACCTGGAGCAGGGAACACCTTGGAGGTGGAGCTGGGCAGTCCAGGCCTGGGAGCTTTTAGCCTGAACCGGGCAGATTTTCAGGTGGGCACCCCAAAGGTGCCAAACCCTGCCAAGTGAGATTCCCTGGAAGAGCTGCAGCTCTGGAGAAGGGATTGTGTCAGTTGTTACCCAGGATGATGGAGAAGGCACTTGAATTCACACGTCTCAGCTGAGGATAATAACCATAAATGTGTTTAAATGTGAAAAGAGAGGATTTCAGGTACTTAGATAAAGATCCTTAACTAATATTGATAATTTTTTACTGATGTTCACCGAAAACACGGATTTGCCAATAATGGAGTTCAACCTCTCCAGGACACACCATTAAATTTTATGGAGTTATCCCTCTGTTGAACACACTGAACATCATTTCTAGCCAGCACCTGGCGCTGAATAAACAGAATGTTTTGCAATTTATGTATGGGGAACACAGATGTAAAGGAAATTGGGATAACTGAGCAGCACACAAGGACATTAAAAATCCACCAGCACAGGACTGGGTGCAGCAAGAGAACTGGAAGAGTGAATGACAGAGTGGAGCGGCCTGAGCCAAAACCCAAAAAGACAATTGCGAGCAATGTGTCATCATTAGTCTGGAATCTCTGCCTGTGGCTCCTGCTATGGATTTCCCAGTGCCAATACTCTCTGTGCTGGCATGTCGAACAAATTAAAGTGACACAACTCAATATGGAAATTAAGATCATTAACGTATTAACCAAACTGTCGATATTCGGAAAATTAACACGTTCGTGCCAAAGAATCATCCTCATAAGGACTTGAGGCTTCTCTCAGCTAGCACTGCAGCCAGCCCTGTGCCCGCTGCCCACAGCCAGCTGTGCCCAGGGCAGGAACTGGCTCGGGGTTTTCTTTGTGGGATGGTCCCTTTGGTTTTTAATTGCTTTGTTTCCTTCGGAAAGGCTGTCCCTTAATTACACTGACTTGGCAATTAATACAACAGTGAAATATTGAATTTCAGTTCTGCAAATCCAGACTCTTAATCCCAGAATCTCAGAGTGGTTTGAATCGGAAGGAAACTCCAAGATCCTCTTGTTTATGGGCAGGGATTGCACTCAGTTTTGTTTCCAAGTGTTTTATGCTCCATGGATTCACTTCATTGCAACCCTCACACAGACTGCAGCCTGCTTTTTTTTCTGGAAAGGGCTTTTCCACATCTTTTTGGGTGTCAAAGTCCATTATAATCAGCATTTTCAAGTTAATCCTTCTATTTCTGACTGCTATAATTTGAAAATCTCTGACTCAGCCGCAGCCATCAAAACCAAGGCTCCAGTAAATGTGATTGTGTGCAGGAAGCTGACAGTGATCCTAACAAAAGATGATCATTAAACATCTCCAATAACAATGCAATAAAACATTTCCTTGTGAAACGTGTACACTCTAAAGGCAAACAGAGCCACGTGCTTCTCCATCAGCTGGGATTTCCCTGTTTGTTTGTGGGAAGCTTTCACAAGTGGGGCAATAACTTATTCATTAGCGCCGAACAAACACCGAGGGAGCGTTTGCACGCCCAGCTCCCGACCTGGAGATGTTTGTAGGTGACTTTTATGGCTGAGCTCTAAAAGCTCGGGAGATGGGCTTTTCCTGGAGCCTGAGAGGCCCTGCAGCGCGGGTGGCACAGCTCTAAGCACAGATTCTTTATCTCTGACATTTCCTCCAGTGACACAAGGTCAGGCAAGCAATGAACGGCAGAGCAAAGCCATGAAAAATGGATATTAATGAAGTGTGGCTATGAGTAATAATGCCATAAGCAACCTCTGATAACAAACACATTCCCTTAATAACATCTTCAATTACCTTCATTAATGTCTGTCCGTGGCAAAATGTGCAGCGCAGCCCTTCAGGACCACGGAGCCAGCACATTCGGAGCACACTTTAACTGCTTCCCGCAGCTTCTTCGGGAAAGTGCTCCTTGATGGATGGCTCAGAGGATGATCATATGCATTTATCATAATTTTTCAGCACCATATGCCTCCGTCCTGTCATCGGGAACCTGGAATTGGAGTGGGATCGCCTGAACTGCTGGGGAGATGGATGGGCTGCGGGGAGGCAGCAGAGCCTGCCCAGCAAACAGGAGCAGCCCCAATCCTGCTGAGTGCCCCTCAGGGGGCACAGAGGATTCCAAACCTGGGAATCTCAGCGGAACCAGGACAAACAGGAGCAGCCCCTATGCTGCTGAGTGCCCCTCAGGGGGCACAGAGGATTCCAAACCTGGGAATCTCAGCGGAACCAGGACAAACAGGAGCAGCCCCTATGCTGCTGAGTGCCCCTCAGGGGGCACAGAGGATTCCAAACCTGGGAATCTCAGCGGAACCAGGACAAACAGGAGCAGCCCCTATGCTGCTGAGTGCCCCTCAGGGGGCACAGAGGATTCCAAACCTGGGAATCTCAGCGGAACCAGGACAAACAGGAGCAGCCCCTATGCTGCTGAGTGCCCCTCAGGGGGCACAGAGGATTCCAAACCTGGGAATCTCAGCGGAACCAGGAACCCACAGCGCTGCAGCAGGACCTGAGCAAGGCCAAGAGCAATGGCAGCCAAGCCCAAACAGCCATAAAAAACCCTCTGGGGACACTGACAGCCTCAAGTTGCACCAGGGGAGTTTTCTTTTGATTTTAGGAAAAGCTTCTCTGCCAGAAGTGCTGCCCAGCCCTGGCACAGCTGCCCAGGGCAGTGCTGGAGTCCCCATCCCTGCGGGCATTAAAAAGCCATGTGGATGTGGCACCTGGGGACATGGGTCAGGGGTGGCCTTGGCAGTGCTGGGGAATGGTTGGGCTGGATGATCTCAAAGGCCTTTTCCCACTTTTTTCCAGTTCCTTCATTCCTGGCATTGGCAGGGCCAGCTCCAGTTCTGCCCCCCCTGCCCGCCCCGGCTCCAGCTCAGCTCCTGGCAGACCCCCCAGCCCAGCCCAGCCCTGCTCTGCCTTCCCAGAGGGAGCTCCTGAAAGGTGCCAGGCAGCAGCTCCGGGAAATGAAATCCTTTATTCAGAGTTTAGCTCAGCGTGGCACTGACATCTCCCTCAAATTGGCTCTCGAGAACTGCAGTCCTGTTCTGGAGAAGAAAATTTCCAAGGAGAGGAGAGGTTATCAGTCAGCAAACCCTGGTGAGGCTCTGACAAAGGAGGGATAATTAGTGCCTTCTGTAAAAGCATCTTTTGGGATGTGGCCATTATCTCTGTTCCAGGATGAAACTGAGACTGGAATTTCTGATAGCACTTGGAGCTATTTACAGGGAGTGAAAGACCCTGAAGCACCAACAATCTCCTCCCTTCTCCACAGCCCTGGGCCATTTCTGGCTCACTCAAGAGGATAGGAACAGCAGCACAGAACTCATTATTTGGTGTGTTTGCCAACATTTCTGTCAGTTCTGGATTTCTGTTGACTCGAATCTCAGGGTTAGGACATTCTGAGCTCAAAAAAGCTTCCGAAGAAATCCCTTCCTGGCTATTTTCAAAGCTATTTTTCATTGCTGCACATTAAAAAAAAAAAATGTTTAGAAATTGAAATAAAAACTGCATAAAAACAAATTCAAGCATGAAGGGAGGGAAACTGTGCAGGTTCTTCTCTCCTCATGGACCTCACTGAAACCCGGAGTAACAGGAGGGAAAAGCTGAAGGAGATTTTCCTGTCACCACAGAGGCCTTGCCTCGATATTTTTATAGTAATTTAAATTTAATCAAGTCATCACCCGTAAATTTGCTCTCCTCTCCTTTGAATTGGAAAACATTGAGTCTGAAGCCCCGCAGCCGCGGTGTGATCACAGCGAGGTGTTAATGAGGCGATGTCTCCATCTCCTCCTCCCTGGTGCGAACGGGCGAGTCTGTGCAGCTCAGGAGCCTCGCTTGTCTTCTGCCAGCTCCTCGGGTTTTCTCGTGGCTGCTGGTGTGGGGCAGAGCGGGCACAGCTGGGGGGAGATCGGGAAAGGCTCTTCTTCTCCAGGGGTGCTGGGCACTGCCCAGGGACCGGGCACGGCCAGAGAGCTCCGGGAGCGCTTGGACAGCGCCGCCAGGGAGGCTCAGGGGGGATTTTGGGGTGTCTGGGCAGGGCCAGGGGATGCTCAGGGGGGATTTTGGGGTGTCTGGGCAGGGCCAGAGGATGCACTGGATGATCCCTGGGGGTCCCTCCCTGCTCAGACGTGGACAATTCTGTGGAAACCCCGAGCAAGGAACAACCACAGTGGTGAGGGGATGGATGCCTGCACATGCAGGGCCTTGGGGCTGGTTTAGGGTTCCTTTTAGAAAAACCCTCTTGGCCCGTTGATCACCTTCCCTTCCTTTCCATTAACTCTCTCACACAGGTCTGGGACGCATGGGAACGTTTTCCTCCTGAGAGCTCCCTTCAGCACTGCACAAACCACAGAGAGGACGTGCAGCTTCTCTGCTGAGCTGACAGCCTTGAAACGGAAACCTTGTTAGCACAGCCAGGCTACAAATCTGCCCCGAGCGGGCTCCAGAACGAGGCCTCATCCCTGCAGAGCGATGGAAACGATGAAAAGCAGCACAAGAGGAAGCAGCAGTTTTGTGGGTAGGGAAAGAGAAGGAGAAATAAGAAATTCCAGGGGGCTCTCAGGTGCGTTTTCCACAGGCCTCCAATGCTCCCTACGAGGCAGCTTTCAAACCTGACCACATCAAACCCCCAGGGAATTTGTCTGTGAAGAAAAGAAAAGGCAGGAATGTTTTATGGGGTGTGACACTCCAGCCCTCCCAATCCCAGCTCCCCTCCCACCCAGCAGGACACTGGGAACAGCTCCATGACCCTGCTCAGCCCCCGCAGTGCAGCACCCGGGTACCCCCCACTGCTGGCTGCCCATGCCAGGGAGCTGGGATATCGGGGTACCCAGGAAAGCCCAAAATGCTCCCCGGCAGGAGCAGGATGGGCTCCCTGAGCTGCCCCCAGCCCCTCTCAGCCCGCAGGGATGGCAGGGGCAGCTCCCAGAGCCCCCGGGGCAAGGGGACACAATTCCTGGGGGAAAATCGGCTGCGGCAGAGGATGGCTCTGCACAGCCAGCACCAGCCCGGCCCCGAGCTGCGGGATCCCTCCTGCAGATCCCCAAGGGGCATCTTCCCACAGGCTGGGCAGGTGGGAGGGGTGCACGGCAGCTCCCTAAACCGGGCTTTACAGAGGCCTTTCCACAGAATAAGGAACAAAAGGATTAGGGAAAGGTGTGAATAATGCACTTCTACCCCTGTCTATCCTCGCTTGCTGAAACAGATTGGTAAAATAACTTCATCCACCGGTTTATTAACAGCTTGCCCTCTCTTGTATCTCACCTCCATAATGAGATAGAGCAGATATGATGGATTACATTTTGCCTCCTGCTTCCATCCCGAATGAATTATCATTTCTCTCTGCTCACAGCCTCGTGGTTTGGCTGCCTCCAGCCCATTAAGCATTGGCAAGTCGGAGGGGGAGGGTGAGGCTGTGTGATGGAGAAGGTAAAGGTCCCTCCGAGGAAGCAGGTTTAATTTCCAGGCTGGAGGAGATGAAATTAGAAGAGAAGAGGCGATTCTGCCTCCTGCCTCTCACCCGGCAGGGCTAGCCCCAAGCAGAACCATTCCTGCCGCAGGAGGAGCAGCAGCAAAGCGCTCGTGGAGGGCTCCGTGCCCAGAGTCGGCCACCCCCAGCCGGGCTGGGCTTTGCCTCCCTGACCGAAATCCCTCGTTCTGCAGCCCTGCCCGGCTGAAGCCCTGGGAGAGGAGCACTCCCAGAGCCGCGATTCCCTGCTCTGACAGGGAGCGCTTCCCACCACCGCTCCTCGCCAGGGCGGGGGAGCTCCGCTCGCGCATCGGGACAGCTCATCCCAACAGCAGCACACGCCTGTGTGCTCCTGAACAACAGAAATCGGGGGTTTCCGAGCACATTGAGGGTTTCAAACGTTTTAGAGAAATCAAGGTGCTTCAGGATGCTGGGTGTCTCACAGTGCCACTGAGTACCTGGGCTCTTCAACACCAGCGAGCCCCTGCCCCACCGCGGTCATCATCTCATCAGCCCTGATACAGCAGGGAAATAACTCTCACCGTTCCTGCCCTGGTTACTGCTTCAAAATAATCTAAATGCTGTTCAGGGTGCTCACACAGAGCCAGGCTGGGACCCCAGGGTTTTCTTCTGTCCCTTTCTCCGTGGCAGCTGCTGCCTCGAAACCTCCCAGGAGCACAGCCGAGCCCTTGCCAAGAGAAGGAAACGCTGCACAGCCCAGCTCCGAGCAGTTTGTGGTGGTTTTGAGCTGGAATTTGTGTAATTGTACCTGGGGTAAGGACATGACAATTCCTTTTTCACTTAAAAGTCAGTTTAGCACCATAGAAATCCATGAAGCAAAAATTAAGAAGCTTCACACAGCTTCAGCACTGACCTCTGCTTTTTGTTTCTCTTTGCCAAGAGTTTGTTACAGCTTCTACTCCCACGAGTTGGTTCTTCCCTATAAGCAGAAAAAAGCACCAGGGAGCTCATTGTATCTCGAAGCAGCAAAAATCCCTCACCCACCAGCACTACAGACCCAAGAGCTCACTGGGATTTTCTCCTGGTACAGTATTTCCACCCAGGGTTTGTTTTACAGCATGTTTTAGCCTGATGAGAACAGCAGATCCAGTAAAGTATTGCAAATTAATATCTGAGGGGTGATGGCATCTTGATGGCAACTGTATTTAAATGGGCCAAATTCACTCATAACCCAGTTTTAACTTTTGAGGAACTCCGTGAGTCGCTCACTCCAAGGAAGTAGGAAAGGGAGGGGAGCTTTGGCTGCTCCAGGAGCTTGTCAGACACCTTTAATTCCCATCTCCAGGATTCCCTGCTGTGCTGAGAATACGAACGATATTGATTCTGCTCGTACCTGCAGCACAGGACAAGGTCCAAACCCGATTTTCAGTTGCCCTGTGTGGTGTGGGGCGGACAAACCAAAGCCAACAGGAAAGCCTGGCCTGGGGCAGGTGACCCCACAGCCCTGCAGGGACACCTGAAGGCACTGCTGGGGATCCTGCACTTCCCACCTGGGATCCAGGACAGGAATCCAGGGCAGGGATCAGGGCAGGGATCAGGGCAGGGATCCTGCACTTCCCACCTGGGATCCAGGGCAGGGATCCAGGGCAGGGATCCAGGGCAGGGATCCAGCCCTTCCCGGGAAGGAATCCAGGTCCGTTCCAGCTCAGGACACTCCGTCACTCTGCTGGCACCTCATTGTTTCTGTGCCAAGCCCACCCTCCCTGGCCATGCCCCCTGTGCCCTGGCCACAGAGCCCCCCCAGGACACAGAGACCCCTGTGCCCCCAGCACGCAGTGCCCCCCGTGCCCCCTCAGCACACGGAGACCCCTGTGCCC